>BQNB010091767.1:7927-22301 GCA_026074375.1 Tanacetum coccineum
CATAAATCCATGTGAAGGGTGTGTAAAACTTCCGTAATGGTGTTAATCGTCTTGGGTTTGTGGGTAGCTTTCCTGCTCTTTCCAAGTTGGCATGCAGAACACAAATGATCCTTTTCAAACTTCAACCGAGGTAAACCTCTAACAAGATCTTTACGAGCTAGATCATTGAGGGTGCTAAAGTTTAAGTGATTCAGGCGATGACGCCATAACCATGATTTGTTCTTGGAGGCTTTAGACAGTAAGCAAATGGGAGAGGACCTCATTATATCTTCAACAGAAATGGTGTATAGGTTCGTACCATGACTTCCATTAATAAGGTCGACACCATCTAAGTCTCAGACAAAGCATGTGTGCTTTCTGAAGGCAACTTCAAGATCTGAATCACAAAATTGACCGACAGAGAAAAGGTTGTGTCCAAGTCCTTCTACATAGTATACCCTGGAAATTACACTGTCACCAATGACATAATACCCATAGCCCATAATTGCACCAAAATGGTCGTTTCTGAATTGAACAGTCCCGATAAACTTTTTCACGAAATTCCTGAGCCGTGAGCGATCTCTAGTCATATATTTTGAGCAGCCTGAGTCCAAATAACAGAGAACGATCTGTACAACCTGCAGTTGAACAAAGGCGAACATGGAGATTTGGATACATTGGATCCCCAATTGCAATTGGGGTCCGGTTGGTTAGTGCACACAATGCTACAGGGGCAATCGTTTCCTGTGGATTAGCTAGCATATAGTCACTCTTAAGAGCAGTAGACCTAACTAAAGGGCAATGTCTTCCTACTGGGAGAAGTCTACCAGTGGGCTTCCATTGTTTTTTAGGCAAAACCTTAGGTGGAGTATTCCTAGTTAAAGGCCACTGATCTCCTAAAGGTAATAGTCTGCCAGTGGGTCACCACTGATGGCCGATAGTGGTAAACAATTTCCCTGTGGCCTTTCAAACTTGCTTAACTTGCTTAACTTGCTTAACCCGCCACACTTTAGTGGCAGGGGATTGCTTCACAAACATCTTAGAACGCACAACACATTTTACCATAAATTATGCATTTTGTTACTAGTTTGGCAAGAAGTATTAGAATTCGAATTAATTAACAGTACGCTTATTATCTGATAGCGTCGAATCAGCATGATTCTTTTGTTTCTCATTCGACTTATTCATCCTAGAATGTGCTTCTACTTGCTTCAAGGCACTTTTTGGCTGGAAAGGCCTAATCCTTCTTTGTATGCTCCTAGGCTTGACCCCGCTAGCTGCCAGAGGCACCTTTTCCTCCTGTAAGGGATTCAGGGGCAATTATGGCGAATTATTTTCTAGTGCTCAACATGCGCCTGGGTGTGTTATGAGTTAAGGTTTCACATGGTTCAACAAAAGTAACTCGCTTTTTCCTAAGTAAAGTGGTAGAGGCATTCTGTTTATCGCGAGGGTTGAAGTCTTTCGGACACGTGCCAATTACATGTTCTAACAGCTCCTGAGAGTGTTTAGTGTAACGGCAAGCAGAAGCAAGTGAGATATCTAATGGTCTTTCCACCTTAGCTTCTTCCACTATTTCGCGAAGGGTTTCTACACTTTCCTTAAGGTGTTTGATATAGTATAGATGCACTTCTCGATTGTTCTTGTGGCGAGGGGGAATTGGTTCAACATCTATAGGATATCTACCAGGAGCGAGCACTTTAGGTTTACCATCAGATATAGTGACACATTTGGAGTTTTCTTTAAGTTGAGCCTTAAGGTTTTCAATTTCTGTTAACAAAGAGTTTTTCTGGTCAATAGTTTTGGCACGCGTTATTTTAATTGAATCATACAATTCTTTATAATGCTGCTTAACTTTTGCATTTTCTGCCCTAAAGCGTTCATTGAGATCGTGAAGGGCATTGAGTTTTGTAGTTAAATCTTTGTTCTGAGAAACTAAGGCCTTAAAGTCAGAAATGGGATCTGTAGGTCCTTATAAACAGGATCTCAATGAGCCTTAAACGACTTATAGTCCTTTGAATAAATCCAAAGAAACTATGAGAGACGATAACAGTGAATATAGATATTGACGCGGAATATCAATGTCTATACCAAGATGAACACAAGAACGAATATACTAAACTTGCTATTACTATTACTATTTGATTGTGAATTCTCAATCAACTCATATGTTTACAATACTATTCTATGTTCCTTTTATAGACTTAAGGAACCATAGACGCGTTAAGAGATAATGCTTATCTCTTCCTAGATTAACGCTAAGTGATAACTATTACTATAATTACAACAGACTTAACTGTCTGGTCAAACAGTATTAACTTTAATACTGTCAGACTTAAGTTAATGCTGGCAGACTTAACTTGCTCAAACCAACTTAAACTTTTACTTTACAAAATAAATTTACTTATAAAAAGTTTTTTTATAAACTTAATAATACTTATACTTTATTGAAGCTAAAATGAAATTTTTTATTGATTTGATAATTTTTACTTTTTAAAGAGAGTTTTGAATATTATTTGGTTTGAATCTAGTTTATTAATTTGGGGAGGAAAAATTCTTGTGTCTCTTTCCCCGCAAGTGGGGGGGTGGTTTTTTATTAGAAATGATGGTCTACTTGGGTGGGTATTAACTAACAATACTAACTATTTTCTATCATACTGACTAGAAGCAAACAGACTTAACTTAATACTAACAATATTAATCATTACAATATTTTCCTAACAATTCAATCACCCCTAACTTGGATCTTCATATCATGAACCTCAAGGTTTCTTCGTACTTTGGCTTCACTTTGGCTTAGAATTGTCTATGAAACGTACTATCTTCAAAAATAATCAATCTTTTAACTCTCAAATCTTGACAGCAACTAGTCTCATAGCACTCCTAGCTTTGACTGCAACAAAAATATAGGTTTTGGCAAACAACCACCATAAAACGGATTTGTTTGTGTCTTTCCCAATGAGCCGTTTGCTATGGACTAGTCAAAGTTAGGTTTTATGAACATGGTACATTGATAACCATATGATTTTGAGCAAATCATCATCTATAAACAGATTGTGATAACTCTTACCAGCTAGCCGATTTTTGCTCTGGAGTAGGCCATGCTTCATATAAAGTACTATGGTGGCATCGAATACCAAACAATTTTTGTAAATTGTCAACCATCTAATATGGATTAGCTTGTCTTTTACGCATAAACCATAATCTTATGGAACTAGTTATGGTTTTATCCACAACGCCTTACCAAACCAAAAACTTGTGGCTAGCCCAACTCTTTCACTAACAATATGGTGAGATGATGACCATACAACTTATTTGCAAGTTGTCACCATAGAACGATTTGAGAAGTCTTAAACCAAGAGCCGGTTGCTCTTGGACGAAAGCCAGTCCTTATGTGGTTAACTGGTGAACTGATAACCATTTGTTGTGTTATGCCTAGCAACCTTCACCAATGTTATCCTTCTCAACATCTATCCTAGGCTTTCCAACCCATACAGAACATTTCATTACTTTCTAATGCCTGCCTGTTTTTCCATCATTTTACAATCTAATAGCAATCTTCATTCCATCTTTCCATCCAAAAGCTTCATTTTCAACATTGTTTACATACCCAGCAGAAAGTGGATAATTTCTAATCAGACAACAAGTAAAACATCCATAGATTCTAAGTTCAATCAATGTACCCTACTATATCATAGTATCTCCAACTTATAATCTTTTGTTGTTCTTATCTCAACTCCATATAGAAATCTGTAGGATGTTCTTCAAACATAATCTTAAACTTTCCAGAATCCTCCTTCTCTAACTTAATCCTCATGCCCATCCAAACCAATCTATTCATGACTAGATTTTCCCCCCTTTGTTAAAAAAACCCAAACTAAGTAAGGCCATCCCTAGATATAGACTTTAAACACAAACTCCAAAATTAATGTATACTATATCATCAATCAGCTCTAACAATTTGGTATACACCTTGTTTTCTCCTTGTTTAATAATCCTTATAAGTAGCTATACTAGGTGTTTTTCATGGTCTACAGGACAGATTCATAGAGTTTCAGTACCTTGTGAGTCTCTTCGTGCTACAGGCAACCTTACTGAATCTTCAGAGACATATTATCCCCACTTGTATGCATACCTTCCTAGCTTATCTGTTTTATTCTTCTTTCCAAACTTCTTTGTTGGTTTTCATCATCTTTTGCTTCAATCTCTTTGTCTTCTTTCATGTCTCTTTGAGTCTTGTTTGAAGCTCATCAAACTCTTCACCATCTTTTCAGGCTATCTTTAGTGGCTAATCAAACTTAACTAACTGGACAAAAAGACTCAATTTGTTTTATAAAGCTGTCAAACCTTCTTGACTTCTTCATAGCCACAACTCCTCAGCTATTTTAAACTCCATGATCCCTGTGATCTTTAAAAATGTATTCATCATGTAAGTCTTTAGCTGTGATTGGGTCATGCTTGTTTCCTTTTTAGCCTTTGCTCTTTCTTCAGCAAAGAACTTCTTTCTTATTCACAATAGATCCACCATCTTCTTAGAAAAATCTTCTCCTTAAAGTTCACTTCGCCACATGCCTTTGGATAACTCAGCATTGGCTTCAAGTTTTGCTCTAATCAATTCCCATCCTACATTTGTATAAATGCTGAGCCTCAAATTGTACTTGACATTTCTTTCTTCTGTTGCTCATTCAACTCTTCTTCTTCTGCAATCCTTTGTGCTAGGAGAGAATCCAAATGAATTTGCTCAAGCCTCCTCTTCTCTTTGTAAGGAATACCAATCTTATTGCTTCGCAAGCTAGCTTCATCTTGTAAGATTCAGTTCCTTGACTTCTTTTGAGTTACTTTCACTGAGCAATAGGAGCTTTCCCTTCTCTTTTGTCCTTTATCTTCACCAGCAGTAACCTCGCTTGCTTAATAACAGTATTAAGTTTCAATACTACCAGTATTACTTTAACTACAGTATTAACTTCAATACGAGCACACACAAACCTTACCAACAGTATAATCTTATCTTGCAGCATCATATTATCTTCTTGAAAGTCAAGCTTGAGACTACTTTTTTAACCTTTAGTCTCTTTTCTTCTCGTGTACCTCCTTCCTTTGTCAATTGACCTTGACTTTAAAGAGGCAGCCTTTGAAAGAGTTTTGGCTGCTTCAAGAGTGTTTGGGATTATTTCTTCCTCTTGTTACCTACCCCTGAAGCATGTGCCTTTGTTTGTAGGATGTATTAACCAGTCCTTGTTTTGAAGAATCTTGAGGGTCAGCTTGACTTTTCCTCCCTTGAACCTCAGGTTCTTCATCCTCTGAATCTGTCAAAACTAAATTCCTCCGCTTAGAAACGCCTTTCCAATTTCTTCTCAACTTCTTGACTAGCTTCACTTATTCATTTCCCATAGGTTAGCTGGTTTTGTCTAAGATCAAATCCAGGCTATCTATTCTTGAAATCAACTTGGAACTGTTGAAGCAAATCATCTGTAGCATGTGACTTGGACCTGTGCTTGAGATGGAGAGGAGTGATGGTGGACAGGAGATTCTCCTCATAGATGTGCTCATTCTGTTGGAGTTCATCTCAGGTGTGTGGTGTGGTGATGTAGTGTAGGAATAGTGGTGTGGTGGTGATGGAATAAGTGAGGTGGAGATTAGATGTTGGGATAGGTTTTGGTTGTGGGATGAATAAGTGGAGAATGGAGGTAATGGTAGGAGGAATTGAGCTTTGAGCACATGTTCTGTCTGCAATAGGTTAGTAGCAACAAGCAACATGGAAGCAAATAAAGTCGTTGGTGCCCCTTGAAAACCCCTTTCATATTTTTTCTCTCCCCCCAAATAGCTTTTTTGTCAGACTTACAGCTAGATAAGGGTGTTTGTTTTTCTGTTTGAATTTTCAAAATAGTTGCAGAAAACGGAATACATGCAAAAAACTTTTTCTTGTTCTCAAATTGGCCATCATATACCATACAAAATGAGTTTGAAAAATTATAAACCTACCGGTGGATAGACAATCAAGCAGTAGGCATATTGCTACCGAATTGATCCCATCCACCAACATTTAGAGCATATACAGTGCAAAATATGGTGGACTAAATACGCCATTGTGGTGTAGAAGAACTTTTTCCAAAAGGTCAAAAGTTCCATCAGTAGGATACCCATTTGTCCCATATACCGCAAAAAAGGTCATCATAGGCAACATGTACTCCCTGAGGCGTCATCTAATTGAAGTGAATTCCCTAATTGATGCCTCAGAGATTTGTACCTTATGGTACAATCGTATTTGCACTAATTTCTAGAGAACCCATCCTTTTAAGTGCTCGCAATATAAATCCATGCCAAATTGTTTCACAAGTGAAATCATAGATAGTTGGATTAGCAGTTAAAACTTACCTGTGGTTGGAACCTCGAAGAAAAACCACTAACTCAGCAAACCCTGCACTCTCGTTAGGCTTTGCGCAAAACCCTAACTTGTTTGTGTTTGTTCAGACATAATTTAATTGAGCCATGTGACAACCCGTATTAAGAACTTAGGTTGAATGCGTAATGAAAATTTATATGCTGGTACAGAACGCCTTGACTATTTTTCGTTAGAGAGAAATTTTTGACTTTCCAAAAGAAAAGAGATTAAGCAATAAAGGAAAAGTATGAAAGAGAAATCAAACTTTTTCTATATATAGCTACTCTGTGGGACTACTTTTGCGCCGTAAAAATCTCTAACGGTTACATTTAAACAGTGATTAAGCAGAAAAAGTCAAAATTCCCGCAACCAGCATTAACATAACCCACCAGTATTAACAATTTACACTACCAGACTTAATTTTGGTCAAACAGAATTAATTAAGAGTCAACCTGAATTAACTCTATTTCAACCAGAATTAAGTGTGTATAAACTACCTGAATTAACTCTACTTAACTACCAGTATTAACGAAAGATAACTACCAGGATTAAAAGAAATTAACTACCCGAATTAAACCTACTTAACTACCAGTATTAATAGAATATAGCTACCAGGATTAAAAGTAATAAACTAACAGAATTAAAATTACTTAGCTTACCAGAATTAAACAAACTATACAACTAAGCCTCCCCTTAAATGTTGCTATGGGTTGATCATACCAATGCTAACCACCAAGTAATTAAACCGTGGTCCATCAAACGGTTTGGTCAACAAGTCAGCTACATTTAAGTCTGTGTGAATTTTCTCCACACTTATGAGCTTCTTCTCATAACAATCTCTTATGAAGTGGTGACGAATCTCGATGTGCTTTGTCTTGGAGTGATATACAGGGTTCTTCACAATGCAGATTGTGCTTTCATTATCAATGTGGATTTTGGTATTCATGAAATTGAAACCATAGTCCAGCAATTGATTTTGAACCCACAATACTTGTCCACAGCAATTTGCAGCAGCTACATATTCAGCTTCAGTTGTTGAAGTGGCCACAATTGTCTGTTTCTTACATTGCCATGAGATAAGTCTTTGTCCAAGAAATTGACAACCACCTGTTATGGATTTCCTGTCAAGGTTGGACCCACCATAGTCACTATCAGAGAATGCTTCCAAGTCAAATGGTGATTCCCTAGGATACCATAAGCCCAAGTTTGGTTTGCCCTTGAGATACTTGAAGATTCTCTTGACAGCATTGAGATGAGAAATCTTTGGAGTTACCTGAAAACGTGAACAAACACATACTGCATACATAATATCAGGTCTAGAAGCAGTTAAGTACATGAGGGAACCTATCATAGATCTGTACAAGTGTACATCTACATCAAAAGCTTCCTCATCCTTTGTCAAAGGCAACTTGGTCTCCATGGGTGTGATTGCAGCTTTCACATTTACAAGATCAAATTTCTTGAGTATCTCAGCTACATACTTGTCCTGAGATATGAAGATTCCTCCCTTGTTCTGTTTGACTTGTAGACCTAAGAAAAATGTGAGTTCACCCATGGAACTCATCTGAAATCTGCTTTTCATCAAGGCTTCAAACTCATCACACCAAGACTTGTTGGTAGAACCAAAAATGATATCATCAACATACACTTGAACCAGCATGATATCCTTTTTGTCCCTTTTAATGAATAAAGTCTTGTCAATTGTGCCCCTCTTGTATCCATGCTTCTCTAGGAATGTTGATAAAGTAGCATACCAAGCTCTAGGAGCTTGATGCAGTCCATACAAAGCTTTGACCACCTTATAAACCTTCTTAGGATGATCAGGATCAACAAAACCAGGAGGTTGTGAGACATAAACCTCTTCATCTATAGTGCCATACAGAAAGGCACTTTTTACATCCATTTGGTATACTATGAACCCCATAAATGAGGCAAAGGCTAAAAATAACCTGATAGCTTCTATTCTTGCCACAGGAGCAAAAACCTCATCATAGTCAATACCTTCTTCCTGTGTGTACCCTTGGGCCACCAATCGTGCCTTATTCCTCACAACCACGCCTCTTTCATCTCTTTTGTTTCTGTAGACCCACTTTGTACCAATCACCTTCATTCCATGAGGTAGATCTACAAGAACCCATACTTGTTGTAGCTTGAACTGTAACAATTCTTCTTGCATGGCTTGAACCCAACTGTCATCTTGTAGAGCTTCAACAATCTTTTTAGGTTCCTCCTGAGATAGAAAACAGGCAAACAAACAATGCTGTTGATCTTTGTGATTGTTTCTTTGCTGCTTTTGAATATAGCTGAGAAGAGCATGAGCTCCTGATTTTTGCTGCACTTTGCTTCTAGTTTGCACAGCTGACTTAGGATCACCAAGTATTTGACTTTTTGGGTGAATATTATGAATCCTAAGTGTAGGAGTAGGACTGACTTCAATTTCTATTGGTAGACTGTTGAAGTCAGTTATCACACCCTCCTCATCATAAGATGCCTCATCAAAAATTCCTGTCTCAGACTTGTGAAAGATTTCAAGCTCTGGCATAGGTGAATCATCAGGATCAAGCCTACCAGTATTAACAGTCTGACTACCAGTATTAACTGAAGGAGTACTGGTAGAGTTTCCCTTTTTTTTTTTTTTTAAAACTCTAGGGTAGAAATTGTAAGAAATGAAACTAAAAGGTAGGCGGGCAAAATATCTAGAATTTACACTACAAGGTAAACGGGTAACCCTACACTATGAAAAAGTGACAAAACAGACCCTACGATATGGCTTATTTTTTAGCTTATTAAAAAGTGATTTTTAGCAAAAACTCAAAACATGAAAGTTAAAGAACAGCTTATAATTAACAACTTTAACAAAGACACTTTTGACTTTGGTCAAAAGAATAAGCTATAAAATAAGCTTAAAGGTGACAGCAGCTTATAAAGCTTTAAAACTCAAAATGTTAAGTCTTTTTTGGACTTAAGGTCAAATTAAGCTAAGAGTTAAACTAGCATAAGCTAAGGGATCTATATTAACTTAAATAAGCTAAAAAGGACAGGAAAAGCTACACTAAATAAGCTGTAAAAGCCAACATGAAAAATAAGCAATCCTATACTAATCCTAAGCTAAAAACAGTCAAGGGTTGAGTTTGGGCTTAATAATAAGCCAGCAAATAGGCTTTTCAAAAGCTGAAACCTTGAGGGCTTATTTAAGAGGTGATAGACTCTTAAAATAAGCCAAAAAGTTTGGCTTAAGTGCACAAAGAACCAAAGAACAAGGGGCTTAAAATCTCCCCTTTGCACCAGGGGAGATTTAAGCTAACCTTGAGTGGCTTATTTGACAGCTTATTTTGAGCTGTCAAATAAGCTCAAATTAAAAAGAAAACTACAAACAGATTGAATACTCTATCTAATGAACTTGTGCACAAATTTTGGACTTTTAAAAACCCTTTTTACTTGCTTATTTTTAGTGGTGAAAAAGGTACTTTGGGTTGTTAGAAACTGTGACAGAAAAAGACTTGGTGGTTTTGACTTATAAAGTCAAGGGAACAAAGATCTTGTACAGCCTTTTTTTGGACACTAAAACACAAACTTTTTGTGCTTAAACCCAAACCACAAGTGCTTAATCAAATAAGCACTTGTGGGATTCTTAAAAACTTCACAGTTTCAAAAGAGGTTTTAGAAAACCTTGGAAAACAATTTTTCAACTAAAAATGTTTTAAAAACAGCTTAAAAGTGACTTAAAACTTGTGCTTAAATTGACCAAGTAACCATAACCCATGCCAAAACCCTTTTTGACCCGTTTTGGTCTTGTGCCAAACACCCCTTTTTCTCAAAACTGTCAAACCAAAGTGGGATTAAAATCCATTTTTAAGCTAAAACTTTGAAAACTTTTTATCCACTTCTACTTATTTTGACCTATTTAAACTATTTTAAAACTAAAAATCCTAGCTTATTAAGAAAAATAAGCTGGTTTCTCTACTAGCTTATTACCTATTATGACAGTTTTTGAGAGATAAGCTAGTATAACACAAGATTATGCACTAAAGCCTTAAAACAGCTAACTAACAAGCCTAAACTAATGTGTTAACAAATAATGAAAGCAAATAAGCTAGTTTCTAAAGCTAAAAATTAAGCTAATTGGAAATTAGGAATTTAAACCTTGGATTTTGTTGTCTCAGAAACAAGGCCACTCTTTCTGAGTGAGTGGCCTGAAAAGCCTGTCCTAATGGCTCCTTAGCCTCTAAACCTGAGCAATAAGCTCAATAAGCTTATATTAGCTTATTTCTCCAAAAGCTTCCAAATTCACAATCAAATGAGCATTTATGAAATAAATTCAACTTAAAACAGTACTTAAGAACATTTAACAAGTATTAAACTGAATTTGAGCTTATTAACAAGAATAAGCTCAAATTAGCTTATTGAGAGCTTATGAAGAAAAAAACGGCTTAATTTTTCATTAAAATTGAAAATTACAATTGCATAAAAGAGATTAACTTAAAAATACTTTAAACTACAATAAAAACTTAATTAAAAACTGAATTAAAACTGAATAAGCTGGAATATTTGCCACAATGGCTTACAAGGCTATTTATAGCCGAAAAATAACTAAGTCTTCTTTCTCCTCTTTCTTCTTGTTGTGCTTGTTTGTAGACACACAAACACAAGTGTGTTTGTTTTGTGAGAGTGTTAAACCTCTAATCTTTTAATTTCTTCCTAAGTCATTCCTAGTCGTCGAAATGGTCTTGGGGGGGGGGGGGGTTGGGGGTGGGGGGGGGGGGTGTGGGATTGCCAACATGGCATCTTTGTAGCTGGGAAAGGTAGTGGAGGAGGGGGGAGATGAATATCCATGGTGGTGGTGAAGGTCTATGGGGTAAAAACGGGTTAAACAACCCGTGAGTTGTTTGGGAGGGAAAAACGAGGGTGCTGAGGGGGGGGAGGGTGGGTGGGTGTGGGCTAAAAAAGCGGGAATTGCTGTTGGGAGTATAACTGGGTGTAAGTTTTTAGGGGAATGGGCTCAAATATGTGTCCCTCATAAATTATATGTTTGCATTACGCAATTGGGTCCTTGTGGTTAAATAAACTTTTGGGGACTTGGACATAACCAAGTCCAAGGAGTTATATAACTTCTTTTCACACTTCGTCCTTGTGTGGTACAAGTTAGTGGGGGTGGGCAATTTTTGCCAACCATGGTCACTTTGAGTATATTGTCTAAAAAGCCCTTTTCTTCATTTTTCTCTTTTCTTCTTTATAGTAAGTTTTGGGATTGACAATTTCAGTCCTAAACCTTTATATTCTTTGACTTTGGCCCCGGGGTTGACTTGGGTTGACTTTAGCTGTTGACAGTTGACTTTTCTGTTGACTTTTTGACTTGATTGACTTTTCCGGACTTCAATTTGGCTTTGTCTTTCCCCCCCCCCCCCCCCCCCCCACCATGAAAAATACGGGGGGGAGGGGGGGGGGTGGGGGGGGGGGGGGGGGGGGTGAGGTGGGGTGGGTCTTTTCCATTCCGAGTCCGGTTTTGTCGTTTTGGCTTTGTTTTTCGTCCTTTTCTTGGTTATCCGTTCCTGCACAACACAATTAGCAAAACAAGCATATATTTGGCATTTTAAGTCCGTTTTTGGTTATTTTAGCTCGTTTTTAAAGGTAAAAGGTATGTGTATTTAAGCACATACCAAAATCCCCCATACTAAGGTATTGCCGTGTCCTCACGCAATGCTATGAAGTAAGCATTTACGAAAACTAAGAATCTCAATCTCCCTCGACTAATAACTTTGAAAAGTAGCAAAGTGTTTGTCAAGGGAAACTAAAGAATCAAAAGCTTCGACAAGTCCCGTTTTCACCAAATTTTTTTATTCATACATTATCCCTAATATTTTTGGATTTTTCTTTTTCTTTTCTCGACTACCTGTTTGACTTCCTTTATTTTATCAACCTTGGGATCATAGAGTGAGAAACGACCATAGAATAATCTACGGATGTCCTGACGGATAAATTCATCGTCCCCGATTTTTCACTAGTTCCAAACCAAGCAATTAAACAAGATCATTTGTCAATATAAGTCTACATGCTAAGCACTCATACTTATGACTTGTGAACTTTTAACTCCCAACATGAATGTATGATTTAAATGTGTGTACTCATTTCAACTCAACCATAGATCAACTTATTTTCATAGTCGTGATTCAAGATGAATCATGACTCAAAGCAACAACTTATTAAGACCTTGTAACTTGATTTTAAAGAACGAGATTTTAGCTGTAGAACTTTTTGCAACATCTTCATCATTATAATCATGAGTTCTTAAAGCTAGGAATGCGTTGTTTAGTTTGAATACCTACCTAGGCCTCGCTCCCTAGTAGGATATCACAACCAACGACGATGTTCTTAGTTTGTAAAACCCACCCCGG
Organism: Tanacetum coccineum; assembly: GCA_026074375.1. NCBI lineage: Eukaryota > Viridiplantae > Streptophyta > Magnoliopsida > Asterales > Asteraceae > Tanacetum > Tanacetum coccineum. The sequence continues at coordinate 20,678 of BQNB010091767.1, forward strand.
TGCTAGCGTTAGTGGGGATATCACTAACAACACTGCTCCTTAATCATGGCTTTGGATTTGTGTCTTAGTTTGAAACCACTCACCTAGGACCTCGTTCCTGGTGAGATATCACAAACACACCGGGAATCCTTAGAAGTAAAGGATGTCTTAGTTTTGAACCCCCACCTCGTGGTTAGCGGAGTGGGATATCACGACACATCTTTTACTGGCTCCATATAATCAAATGTATGCATTCATTGAGCAAAAATTTCAAATATTCCATGACATTTTGGCATTTTACTTTTCGGGAATTATTAAGAACAGAAAAATCTCGTTTTAAAGAATCAGGGTACAAATTTGAAGCTTTTTCTAAAAACATCGATTGACTTAGTTGAACTGAATTGAGTACGTATGATTAGGTGGATTAAGAGCTAATGGGAGAAAAAGCCACAAGTTACTCATATAAGTTTTTGTTTAGCACATAAACTTATATTTAACTCTATCACTTCTTGTTCTTCACCTTATTAAAATTCGAAGCAATCGAATTCGTGAAAGCTTAGCCTACAAGCAGTAAGTTGAGGAACTAGCTAGGGCTCAACACGCCCGATCGAGTCAAAAATTATTCTCATTCTACCCATTAGGAAAGTCAAAACTGTGACAAAACACTTATTTTATTTTTGAAAAATTTTTAAATTTTTTCATTTTTTGGTATTTTTGCAAAAATTTGGTGGTAAAACGGGATTACGTGATAACAACGACTGCAGGCAAAAATCAAATCGAAGATCCCCCCCATACTAGAACTAAACATCGTCCTCGATGTTTCAAAGGGGTACCTACGTAAATCTAAGGCCGTTTATGAAGTGTGCCAAAAGATAAAACGTTAGTCGATTAGATTTGGATACTGGATTCCCAAAATGAAGCTGAGGATGTGAAACTCTTGTGGATACTGCAAGCACGAGAGTCTTCACAATCCGGGAAATCCTGGACATACAATACAAAGCACACAAAACATGGACAAAACACGGGTAATGGAAAATGTAAGCCTTCTCACACAAAATGAAAGCCTTCTCACACAAAAACACTTATTTATTACTACTACTGATAAGCATGGGGTGCCTCCCACGAAGCGCTTGTTTAGGGTCGCGACGCTTGACCCGTCCCCCGAATTTATTGGTCCATGGGGAACGTCTGGAGATCCGGGACAACCTCGGTTGGTATGTCCCCTCCAAAGTAATGTTTTATACGATGACCATTCACTTTAAAGTTGGGCCCGGAGTTTTGAGATAACTCGACGGTGCCATAAGGAAAAACTTGGGTTACAGTGAATGGTCCACTCCAACGGGATTTCAATTTACCCGAGAAAATCTTCAGTCTAGAGTTGAAGAGGAGGACACGATCACCAACGTTGAAAACGCGGTTTTTGATCTTAGCATCGTGTATCCTCTTGGTTTTCTCTTTATAGATCAAAGAATTTTCGTAGGCTTGATCACGAAGTTCATTTAGTTCATTCAGTTGAACTTTCCTGTGATCACCCGCAGTTTGAACATCAAAATTTGTATGCTTGAGTGATAAGTGCTTAATTACACATATCTTTTACCTCCAAAAACGAGCTTAAATGACCAAAAACAGACAAAAACTGCCAAAT
>BQNB010091768.1:0-26789 GCA_026074375.1 Tanacetum coccineum
AGTATAATTGATGTATAATCTGCAAAATATAATATTTAATTGATATATAATCTGAAAAATTTGTATATCTTTTATATTTTTATTAATGTTTCTATTATTTTTAATCATATAGGTTATGGACATGTAAAAATAATATTATTTGTTATTATCATTGTGTTTTGGTCTATTATTATTAAAGCTCAAGCCCATTGTAAAAGTTTTGTTAGTGGGCCAAGATGTATAGTACAAAACTAAGTCAAAACTAGGTCATAACTTTAATACTTTAATCACAGCCACTTTTAACTTCTTCAATTTTCAACCTTTCCATCTTCAACCTCCCGTTCACCAAAAAAATGAAGTAAACGCCGGAAATCAAGAAAATCAAATCGCCAAAACACCATAAATGGGTCAATTTATTGACCCGCCTAGGCCGGATGTTGACCGTCTTTTGACCAAAACGCCTAACTTGGCCGATTTGGAGAAAAGCGAGGCGGTTGGTGGCCGCCTAGCGCCTAGGCGGCCGCCTAAACCGCTTTTTACAACACTAGTTTCTACCCGGTCACTATCCTATTTAAGCGCACAGTAACCAACTACAATTAAAGAACCTACCATGACTACACAACAATTAACACAGTCCATCATTCAAATTACAACGGGTTAAACATAAACCTCTTACTGTAGTAAAGGATAATCAGACAATATACTAAAACGGGAAAAATGAAAAGAAAAAAAGGCATCAAGAAAAAGATGTATGCGGATACCTTCCTGCGGTGTTTTTGAGTCATGGCAAGCATAGTTGTCATTTGTGCATGAATAACTGCAGATGTATATATCATCCCAATAGGTATATTACTTATTCTATCCCCGACTTCAACTACGTCTTCCACTCCTTTTGTTGTTAATGACACATCAATGCAACTCGTAAATAAGTTCTTTTCTTTCTGTAAAGGCTCGCCGTGCGTAATCAATACTTTGCATCTTCCCCTAAAATTTATATAAAAACTCCATGTCACCACAATGTAACTTCCTATAAAAATTTTATAAAAACACATGATACTTCGACTTATGGGGTGTTTGGCAACCCTTTTAAGAACCATTTTTCTGCATGAAATTTCAGCAACCAAAAACGGCTTAAAAACCTCTTTATGCACAAAAAATAGCTACCAAACCGCCAATTTTTAATCGGCAACCAAAAGTCGAATTTCTACACGAAATTTTAGCAAAAAAAGTCTTACAGTTCACTTTTCGGTATTAAAATTCAAGAACCAAACAACCCTTTAAAGACCACTTTACTACAAAAAGTTTCAGCAACCAAAACCACTTTTTAAAATCACTTTTTTTTCTCTACACAATTTAAGCAAACAAACAACCCTTTAAAGATAGCTGCATTTGACGAAACTCTAAACATTTGAACACCACTTTTCACATCCTCCCTTTCTGTTATAAAAACGCTTGCAATGTAGGATGGGATGTAGAACTATACCTGCATGATCGCGGATGTTTGGCTGCCAAATAAAGTTAAGTACATTTTTGGTCCTTGTGGTTTGGTGCGATTTTACTTTTGGTCCAAAATTCAAAAAAAGTTTGGTTTTGGTCCAAAAACATAGTTTCAGTCCACTTTTAGTCCAATCCCGTGAATTTGCACTAAAATTTTTGGACTAAAAGTGAAACGAAACTATGTCTTTTGGACCAAAAGTGTAACGAAACTATGTCTTTTGGACCAAAAGTGGAACGAAACTATATGTTTTGGACCAAAATCAAACCTTTTTTTTATTTTTGGACCAAAAGTGAGAAAATGCACCAAACCACAAGGACCAAAATTGGACTAAAAGTGGACCGAAACTATGTTTTTGGACCAAAACCAAACATTTTTTGAATTTTGGACCAAAAGTAAAATCGCATCAAGCCACAAGGACCAAAAATGTACTTAACTCTGTTTGAAAATAGCAAAAGCCACTTTATGACAGAATCCATAAAGCAACCTATAGAAACCAAAAACGACAAAAAAACATTAGCAAAAGACAACAGTACAGCCGGATAATTGTTAATATTTGATTTGTATTTTTGTTTCCACAGATAGAAACTTCTGTCACATGGGCTCTTGCAAGGTCAAACAGATTTGCAGAGTGAAAGCGCAACAAACCTATGTTTCAACCCCGGCTCTTTTCTAAATTTCTTATTTGATATCAAAAAAAATTTGTTTAAAAGTAACATGGTAGGATGATAATGATTGCTTATCATAACCTCTTATGTTTTAAATGATAAGCACAAACATATAATCAACTTTAACAAAAGTCAGTGCAGGAGATAGTATTTGGATTTGCGTTTAACTATAACAAAGCACAATCACAGTAGAATAAGAGGGTCGGTGTTCGGGATTGCGTCTGCTTAAAAACATAAACAGATAAGCAGGTCAGGATATACTGTTTGTATTTGCTTATGCAGTTAAAAGAACAGTCGAAGCTGCAAATTATTATTTAATTCCATTTTCATATCGGCTAGACACCAAGGCTAAAAGTAATTTTAGTCTCATCTCAAATACAGCTTGTTATATCCAAACGCTCTAAACTGTTTTGCTATCTACTCTGCCATAAACACATAAGTGACACAAATAAATAAGCAATCCAAAACACCCTCTAAGTAGTTGTTTGAACCTTTTTTGGGAGAAAAAGCAAATCCAAAGTATGTAGCGCGGTAACAATAAGCTATCCTTAAAGTAAAAGGGTAGAAAAAGTAGTAACATAGTTTCATCAACCACTTGTTAGGCACCCACTTCACCGACGCTTTTCACACCAACAACCACAACTCCGATTCATCTTCAACATATCCACTCAATTGATCCGTATCTGAAACCCTTAACAGTTTATCAAACACAGACCGGAATTAACATCAATATTAAAAACACACAATAAAACCTGGGTCGAATTATTGTAAAATATTATATGGGCTATGTATGGGCTTATGGGCTAATGGGCTATGTCTATTCATCTTGTATCTATAGGTACAAACTAGGGTTATACTATTAGCCTTATATATACAATTCTCTTGTAACCTGGAATTAATCAATAATATCTTCTCTCTTCCTTTATATTCTCGTTCATGATTATTCACAACACGTTATCAGCACGATATAAGCTTGGAATCTTATTCGGTTTGTTTAAGTTGATATTTGAGGTTTCAATATCAAAAGGTAAATCTCATTATTGAAACGATCTCATGTTTTAATGTTATAATCATGTTTGTTGAAACTGTTGAATTCAAAACCTTTTAATAAATTAAAACCATTTAATAAATTAATGTGAGTTTTATTGTGACGTTTGGAAATCAAAGTAGATCTCATTTTTGAAACTATTGAAAGATTAGTACTACGTAATTAGTAGTAGAAAACCTTTTAATAATATATAAACATCGTTTTTCTAATGCCCGATTTGATGCTTTTTAATAACATGGTGATGCAATTTCGTTTTGAATATTTGATACATATATCATTTGTTATACAGTGAATATTTATTATATCATGGATTGATTATACCGTGGATCTATTCTTATATGTTATCAATTAATGCTTGATGAATAAGTTAGGAAAAGTAATATGAGCAGGACTTTGCAATTGCTATCTTATGTTTTAGATCTTGAATTAATTTTTTAACATCGACATTGAAAGCAAAAACAATATTTGTCGATCAAGTATGTCTCGTTATTTTGTGGATACATACATAATATCATTTTTTTCCTCTTAAACTCTCTTGTAGTTAACAAGAACAATAAATGTTCTATTGTGACTACATACAGAGAATCAAAATAACATCAATATATTTACGGGGTTTCATTATTTCCTTCTTTTCAAACTTAAATCGTCACATGGTAAATTCAATAAAGCAAGTAACAGTTTTACAATAATCTTAACCTTATTAAAAGATACTTGTTCAATGGTGAACGGTTTACGATCATTCACTATGATACACCTTTTATAAGGTTTATATTTATGTTATAACATTAAATTATAAAAAACGTTTTATAAACTTATGCATAAACATTTTCATGTTTTATACACATCTCACTAATCAAAGACATTAAATTATAAAAAGGTTTGGAAGTGTCGGCGGAAAGATTTTGAGAGCATTTTAGAGCAATTAACATTTAACATTATTATTACAAAGCTCGTTTGGAAAGAAGCAGTTGACATTTATAAAAATTATAAAAATATTGATTTCTCAATGCTCTATGAATTAACATTTTGCATTATGTCATCTTATACATTAAAATTGTAGCTATCTATAGCTATCTCTATTCTATCAAATCCTTTTATATAAATATATTAATACTCATCATTGCTACTTAAAGACAAAGGATATCAAGAGGAGGTGGCCCTAGCCCCTCTAGAATATGTTCCATCAAGTGCAATTTGTTCATAAAGCTAGTGAAAAAAATAATTAATTAATTATTTAACTCCTCTAAAATGAGTCAATGACATTTGAGCCCCTCCTAAGATAATGGTTCAAGCTTCATCCCTACTGCTAATTGCTAATGCTGATTTGAACAAACACACCTTAAAATGAATAATCATTATGTTACTAAGTATTTAAAGCTTGAGGGGTGTTTGTTTCGGATTATATGTGGGCTTATTAGCTTATTTGATTTCGGCTTATATAACACAAGCTTTAGTTTTCTGGCTTATATTGAGACTTATGGACTTATATGAGTTTATCATATCGTAATAAACTTATATAAGCCCACACATCGTAATAAACTCATATAAGCCCACACGTTTCAAAATAAGTCATAAACTTAAAGCTTATGTTATATAAGCCCAAATCAAATAAGCTCATAAGCTAGCCAACATATAAGCCAAAAGAAACACCCCCTTAACCATGTTCATTGCCCTAAACAGATTGGGAGATAAACAGAGACTACTAACTAATTAGTGTTGGAATATGGTAGTTGGATTCGCATGTTATGCAACTAGAAGTACGTGAGCCTATTAGGGGCACACACGTTAAGACACAAAGAGTACGTTTATTATATATATACTTCAAGAAAAATATATTTAAATGTTCGTTAGTTACTGTTATTAGTTTATAACTAACTTAACAGATATTTAAAAGTAAACCAAAGGGACTAAATCGACAAAACACAAACCTTGTGGGTGTCTAATGTTTAGCCGACCCATAAGTGTTTTGTGAGGGGTGTTTGGTCGATTTAGAAGAGGAGGTTAAGGAAAGAATTGTTGTTTCCTTGTTCATCAAGGAATAGGATTGAGTGCCTATATAAACACCCATATCCTAGCTCATAATTCATTCAATTAAAACGCTAAAACCCAATAAGATATTTAGTTCACTCCTCTCTCCCGAAAACCGATCGACTTAAACCCAAAAAGGGTTTTCGATTTCTTTTTTCTTTTAATGAGATTTTTAGTAAAACCCTAAAAGGGTTCTTTGGTGCGATTTGAATTCCCACAAAGCTAGAGGACGATTCTAGCAGCTTCAAGGTTAAGGTTTACTTGTTCTCCTGGCGTGACAACGATTTGAAACCATAAGGGTTTTGTTTTCTTGCTTTTTGGTAAAACCGAATTTGGTTAAAACCCTAACTAGGGTTTTTGGTTCAAACTACAAAAGAGAGTTGTGGTTTTCAGTTCAAGAAACAAGAGGTGTAACACTTGGTGTTCGAGACGTGAAGTAAAGACTAGCATCTTGGCGTATTTGTTTGACATGTTGTGTGAGCAACCGTAGAGGTGGTAACTTAATCACTAAGATTCAAGATCAAGATTCTCGTTTATTGACTTTTGTCATTAAACATAAAGTTTAGTTTTTCTTACCTTATTTGTGTGTTAATCTCTGATATCAAACTAAATCCATCCGCTGCGCACTCGTAGTAAACATGGTTTACTAGTTTATTAAATTCCAACAGTGGCATCACGAGCCAACCTCGTTTGGTGTTATGGGTTACACACTCATAAAACACGTTAGATCCGCATAAGAGAATTTTTATTTATTGTTTCGACCGAAAATTATGACAACAATATGCAATTCTTGCCATAAGGATAAATAAAAACCTATAATCTTGGTATTATTACTAGCTAATATAGATTGAAAAAGAATAGATTTATAATTAAAAGTTAATTAAGTTTCATGATTCTTTTCTTTTTCCCGGCCTTAAGACACGCAATCATATTATATGATGGATGTGGCGATGTAGGTACTTTAGCAGAAAACCTAGTGAGACTCTTTTTGTTCTTCGTTTGGGGAAGACTCTTATGAGAACTCGGAGCATTATGTGATTTACTGATTTCTATATAAAGTTTGTCTTCACCTCATCCCCTCTTTCTGTCTGTTTATTTGCTTATATGTGATATTCCAAGAGACTAGTTAATATATGCAACAGACTTTTTGAAACTCTAAACGGACTAATACTTAAAGAAAAACTTATTTTATATAAACTAACGATTCTTGAGAGTTTATGTGTCATATGGGTGTGGTTATCTATAATGTTGCGCTTAGAAACGTAACTTCCCACGACGAACTTACTCGAATCTTGGATTAAATTTGTCTGCTAAATTACACACGTAATTATTAACGCCTAGTGACCTACTATGTGTTATTTGTAAAACTTGTTTTTGGACAAATAAATACGGACATTAAACAATGAAATTTGTTTTCTTGGAAATTTAAAAGTTTTTATGCTCTTATCAATGATGAATCACTACTGACCATGGCTTTAATGGTTGTCTAGGGTTTAATTGACCTTTAATTTTTTCCCGCGCCACTACTTGCTTCGGCAGATAAGGCAATTATTGGAAGAACCTGTGTCTTCAGACACATGCAAGAGTACAATATAGGGTTTGGTCAATTTTTAATGTTTTCCCGCGATATTAGCACATCTAAAAACTAAGTTAACAAAATATTTTTTCTTAACTTGTGTTACAAAGATGTTTTGCACGCTTCTTTGTACATGTTTTTATAAACTTATGTGTATACCCCTATGTGAAATTTTAAGTCTATGCCAACCAAACTAAGAACACGTGCACTTGGTTTGACTTCTCTGGTCAGACCTCAAGGCCTTTCCAACCCATGGCATAACATGAGACAAAACATGTACATGACATTACTATATGAGTTACTAACGTCATGTGTCTCAAAAAACTAAGAGTTGCATTTATAATGCAATTAACGCACGCTGCTTACCTCTTACCCTACTTGTTTATACGTCGGTCAGACCTTCTGTAATAAGTGGGAGGTCAAGTTGGATGTTAGTCTTATTAGTAATTAATTGGGTAGTTAACTCTTTTAAGAATTTAATTATCGAAAATACTAATTATTTAAACTTTTTCTGAGTGTAGATGACTACCTCAGTCGTAAACAATTTGGTTTTTAGGGGTTTCTTTGAGAAACATAAATTAACTGGACCCAACTTTATCGACGACAACTTCGTATTGTGCTATGAGTTGATGATAAGTTGAACTATCTAGAGCATACAACCCCTGCTGCTCCTGTTCTAGCTCATGCTGGACAGCAAGTTTCTCTCGAAGCTCTTGCAGTGCTGCATGGATCAAAGGACAAAAGGAAATTGCTGGTCTCTTGCTTATGACCATGGAACCAGATATCCAACGAAATCTAAAAAACCTTGGGGCATATGACATGCTACATAAGCTGAAAACTCTATTCTCAACAAGCATAGTAGAAACTTCTTCAAACCGTGAGAGAGTTTCATGCGTGCAAGCAGGAAGAATGACAGTCTGTAAGCTCATATGTTCTAAAGATGAAGAGCTATATAGAAAATTTGGAGCGTCTATGTCATCCCATGTCACTAAACCTAGCAGTGAGCCTTATCTTGGTCTCTCTGAGAAAGGAATATGACAACTTTATGTAGAACTATAATATGCACGGCATGGGGAAGACATTAAATGAGTTGCATCCCATGCTTAAGCTACATAAGAAAACTCTACCAAAGAAAGATGCACCTGCACTTCATGCAATTAGAGCAGGCAAGGTCAAAAATAACAAAAATAAGAAACCGTAATTGGCTGCTAGGGTAAACAATCAAGGGAAATGGAAGTCTAACCTTGCTTATGCTCCTAAGCCTAAGATTCCTCCTCCACCTAAAAGGGAAAATCCGGCTAAGGACTTAGTCTGTCACCAATGCGGTGATACAGGCCATTGGAAGCGAAACTGTCCCTAATATCTATCCGAGTTGCTAAAGAACAAGAAGCTATCTCAGGGAGCTAGTACTTCAGGTATCTTTACTATAGAACTCTTTTCTTTTTCTAGTAAATCTTGGGTATATGACACGGTTGTGGTACTCACATCTGTAATACTACTCAAGGACTCGGGGGAAGTAGGAAGCTGAAGCCAGGAGCTTTGACTCTGTACATAGGCAATGGTCAGCGTGCAGCTGTCAAAGCTATTGGATCTTATGATTTGTGTTTCCCTAGTGGATTAGTTGTAATTTTGCACAATTGTCATTATGCTCCTTCTATTACTAAAGGAGTTATTTTAGTTTCCCGTTTATATGACGATGGTTTTATTAACCGTTTTGAGGGTAATGCAATTTCAGTTTCTAGAAATAATGTGGTTTATTTTAGTGTCGTTCCAAGGGATGGTATCTATGAAATTGATTTGTCTAATTCTAATACAAACAATAGTTCTATGTATGCTGTTAGCAATAAAAGAGGCAAGTTAAACTTGGACTCTACTCTCTTGTGGCATTGTCATCTTGGACATATTAGCAAGAAACATATTGAGAAGTTGCAACATGATGGACTTCTTAATTAAACTGACAATCAGTCTTTTGATAAATGCGTTTCATGCATGTCTGGAAAGATGGCACAGAAACCTTATTCACATCAAGTGGAAAGGGCTAAAGATCTACTTGGACTAATACACACTGATGTATGTGGCCCATTAGAATTGTGTCAAAACAAGGAGCGTCACTTTCACTGACGACTTTAGTCATAATGGTTATGTTTACTTGTTAAAGCATAAACATGAAGTGTGAAACTTTCAAAGTGATTAAAAAGGAAGTAGAAAACCAACTCGGGAAGACCATAAAATCGCTACGTTCTGATCGTGGGGGCGAGTATATGAGTCAATAGTTTTTGGATCATCTTAAGGAGCATGGGATAATTGACCATCGCACTCCTCCTTGCACGCCACAACATAATGGTGTGTCTGAGAGGAGAAATAAAACCCTACTAGACATGGTTCGCTCCATGATGAGTCAAACAACTCTTCTAAAGTCCTTTTGGAATTATGCCCTTGAGTCTGCTGCACGCATTCTCAACATGGTTCCAACTAAGAAGGTTGAAAAGAAACCATACGAAGTATGGTGTGGGCAAGCCCCTAAGATGTCTTACTTAAAAGTCTGGGGTTGTGAGTCACTTGTTAAGCGAGATGCTCTTACCAAACCTAGCAAATTAAAACCCAGATCTATTAAGTGTATCTTTGTAGGATACCCAAAGGAAAAAATGGGTTATTCTTTCTACTACCCACCTAAGAACAAAGTATTTGTTGCTCGGAATGCTGAATTCCTTAAGAATAGTCTTATAACTTAAGAAGCAAGTAAGAGTTTAAAAGATATTGAAATAATTCAAAAAGAAAATAAGCATCCTTCTAAAAACACTAGCTTACATCATAATGAGGGTAATCAAGAAATTGATGAACCTCAAAGTGATATAGTTCCCATTCGTAGGTCCACAAGGACACGACATGCTCCAGATCAAATATGTTTATATATCGACGATGGGGAGTATGAGTTGGAGGATCTTAATGAACCCGCTAACTACAAAGCTGCATTGTTGGATCCTGAATCCGATAAATGGCTAGATGCTATGAATGTGGAACTGCAATCCATGAAAAATAATGATGTCTGGGACTTAGTTGATCTTCCTCCTAGCAAATGGCTTTTCAAAAAGAAGACTGACATGGATGATGTTGTACACACCTATAAAGCTCATCTAGTAGTGAAGGGCTCACTTACCTACAAGGTTGATTATGAAGAAGCCTTCTCTCTTGTTACAGACATTAGATATATTAGGATTCTTATAGCTATAGCTATATCCAAACCGAGTATGCAAGCTCAAGCGTTCCATTTATAGACTTAAGCGAGCATCAATGCAATGGAATAAACGATTTGATGATGAAATTAAGAAATTTGGTTTCACTCAAAATCGTGATGAGCCATGTGTATATATGAAAGCTAGTGGGAGTAATGTTACTTTCCAAATCTTATATGTCGATGACAAATTAATCATGAGAAATCACATTCCAATGTTACAAGGTGTAAAATCCTACCTTGGAAAGTGTTTTGCTATGACTGATCTAGGGGAAGCTACATATATTCTTGGAATCAAGATCAATAGATATAGATCAAGGTGGTTAATTGTTTTATGTCAAAGTGCTTATATTGAGAAAATCTTGAAAAGATTTTACATAGAGAATTTCAAACGTAGAAAGTATCCCCATGTAAGAAAAGCTAAAATTGAGTAAATCACAAGGTGCTTCAACACCTGCTGAGGTGAAGCGCATGCAAAATATACCATATGCTTCGGCTGTAGGATTTATTATGTATGCTGTGAGATGCACTCGCCCTGATGTTGCGTTCGCTCAGAACATAACAAGCAGATTTCAACATAATCCAGGTGAACTTCACTGGACTGCTGTTAAGAACATTCTAAAGTATCTTCGCAATACTAAAGATGTGTTTCTTGATTACGGAGGTGATATAAAATGAGAGCTCAGGGTTTCTTGCTACACTGATGCTGGATATCTGACTGATGCTAATGACCTCAAGTCTTAGACTGGATATGTATTCGTTTTAAATGGAGGTGTTGTTGAGCGGAAAAGTACAAAGTAGAGTATCTTTGTAAATTCATCTACAAAAGTCGAGTATATAGGTGCTTCAGACGCTTCTAAGGAGACGGTTTGGGTTAGGAAATTCATTTATGGGCTGAGCGTTGTTCCCACAATTGAAGAACCCATAAAGATGTATTGTGACAATACTAGAGCCATTACTATAGCTAATGAATCAGGAATCACTACAGGTGCTAGACATTATCATGCCAAAGTTCACTACCTTCATGAAGTTATAGAATTTAGCAACGTTAAGATAGAAAACGTTCACACAGATGATAACCTAGTTGATCCTTTTACTAAGGCCTTATCTTTTCCTAAGCATATAGAACATACTAAGAATATAGGAATGCTTCCAGCTAGTTGTCTCATGTAAATCTGCGCATTTATTAGTATTTGGATAATTAGGATTGTAAGATAATTTTTACTTTTTGATAAATAAAGATACATGGTATTTGTTTTTCATACATATAATAATTGTTGTCCTATATTTGCATGTTTAATCCTTGAATGATTTTATCATTTTAAATATGTCCATTGCCGGTTAAAAATATGAGAATATTATCACATTAAGGCAAATGTGAGTGTTGGTTGTATTATTTGAATATATGGATGGTTCCCGTCAAACTCATATGTTATTCACAAGGGATGCTATTGGACGCCTCAACCTTCGAATATTTACTTGTGGATCCTTGTCATAAGTAAGATATCGAAAATGGTTAAGTCATCCTTAGACTTGAGATGCAAACAAGTTCTGCATGTGTTGATATGATACGAACCTATCCCATACTAGGCTCGTATCGGTTCATAAGTCCAAGTGTAGAACTCACTCAAAAAGCTAGCTTGTTTGAGGAGGGAACACCTAGACTTTATAAACCATCAACCAATCCCATACTTGGCTGATGTGGGATCATAACAATACCCCACCCTTTGAAGAACCAACGTCCTCGTTGGTCACGGCTATGTTGGTCACGGTTGGCACCCCTCTTTGGGTCCAAGCCACCACTCCATAGGCCACCACTCCGAGCTCGTTGGTCACGGCTATGTTGGTCACGGTTGGCACCCCTCTTTGAGTCCAAGCCACCACTCCATAGGCCACCACTCCGAGTGTTGGAACCTCGAAAGGTAGGGCTGGCTCTTGATACCAATTGATACGAACCTATCCCATACTAGGCTCGTATCGGTTCATAAGTCCAAGTGTAGAACTCACTCAAAAAGCTAGCTTGTTTGAGGAGGGAACACCTAGACTTTATAAACCATCAACCAATCCCATACTTGGCTAATGTGGGATCATAACAGGATATCACTTTTTGATTATAAGTCAAATGCTAACCCGAAAATGGTAGTTATAAAGGCTATTCTTGGAAGTGATGTGAAGCAGCATCCACAACACTTGTAGTTAATAAAGAATTTGTTTATCCACTTGTTATGTGCAGAATAATACCATAGGCCCTCTCCAGAATTAATCAGATAATTGTATGGCCGTACCCAAAGGGTAATTTAAAATGATTATTAATTAAATTTGGTATATCTAAATTAACTTCGATAACGAGAAACTAAATAGTTAAACTACATGGAATGTGTTAGGATCCATATCCATGGTTTAACGGTATCTGTAACAAAAGGGATGATGATAGCAAGAAATATATAACCATTATACTGAGAGTGTTCTTGAAACTTTATCTCAAGTATTTCTAGTTTTAAAAACAAATGGGAGTGTTGTTAGACTTTTCCATTGTTGGTATGATGGAATATGCTACTCCAACTCCCAAGTGAGAGCTGTTGAAATATGGTAGTTGGATTCGCATGTTATGCAACTAGAAGTACGTGAGCCTATTGGAGACACACACGTTAAGACACGAAGAGTACGTTTATTATATATATACTTCACGAAATATATATTTAAATGTTCGTTAGTTACTGTTATTAGTTTATAACTAACTTAACGGATATTTAAAAGTAAACCGAAGGGACTAAATCGACAAAACACAAACCTTATGGGTGTCTAATGTTTAGCCGACCCGTAAGTGTTTTGTGAGGGGTGTTTGGTAGACTATGGAGTTGCCCTCAACTCTGCTAACCTGAAAACAAAATAATATATAGAAAATGATTGAAAGAAATATGCAAGTATTGAAGAGACATACAAAGATTTAGAAAGTATGTTCTAAAATGTCATCAACTATGTTCTAAAATGTCATCAACTACCCGCTCAAATCCATTTGCCACCAAATACTATATCACAGCAAATGCCTGCAATAAAATGCCACTGAACTAAGATAAGAGTATAAAAATTGCTCGGGAAGAGTTGCAGTTTTATATGAGCTAAAGACTAATTTGACATGCACCTTAGGCAGGCGAACTACACCCATTAAAACTGAATTTTTGATCTGCAATACACAACTCGCTATCAGTTGAAAATTTTATAGTAAATTTTACAATTTAATATATTTGATGATGCCGAAATCACTTTATAATTTGAGATTAAAACTGATTGACAATGTGTGAAAACCAAAAATAAAATCTGAACCTTCTGTTTGATATGTAGATGATTTTATGTGAAAAGCTTGACTTATAAAATCATTTTTGAGAAAAGCTTCATCACAGTGGGTAACAACATTGCATATGGATTATCTTGAACTTGCGAAAATGAAAAAAAAGTATAAAGAAAAACTTTAAACTGAATATACATCGTACCAGTTACAAACTTATTGGATCGAAACATAATTTTACGAATTAATTAATATAAACTGAATCAAAATCATAACAATTAACATAAACATAGAAATAAAGCTTTTTTAAATGGTTAACCAAACAATGAACATAGAAAATACTTACCAATGAGTACTTGAGAGCCTTGCAAAATTTCAAACTTCCGATTCAATTCATATAAACAGTTTTCCCTAAATATTTTTTTAAGGTTTTGAAAGAAAATATATATTATAATTCAAATATTACATTAAATATGCACAAAATTAAGAGATAATTACCTATATGAAGATTCTTTAGCATAGAAAACCCATTGCATAGATCGACTGGCATCGATTCGAGATTTTGGGAATGATGTTACTGCGTGAATTAAAGATATAGAGACCGTATGAAGGTTTTGTTTGGTTGTTTTTAATGGCTTGACAGTAGTTGTAGAATTGAGGTGTTTTTGGATCGAATGAGTATGAGAGAAGTTTTGTGTTTTGAAACGATTTTGATTTTGAATTTGTTTTTTGGTTCTTCAATTACACATATTAAGTAATACAAGGATTGATGCACATTGTACAATCTTTAATACAAACAAAAAAGAGTTGAAATTCAATAATACAAGCATTTATGTAGAGTACTGAATTAGAATAGTACTGAATTACAAACATTCATGTAGTAAGGAAAGTAGAAAACCTATGGAAGACCAAATTGCCCAGATACAAGAAGAGTACTTAATTGAAATAAAGTTTTGTATTGATGTTTGTTTTTTTGGTATCTCCTTTTAGAATGCTATAGATGTAAAGTATAGCTTCATTATGTAATTAGTATATGATAATGGTCTGGTTATTCCTTAAGGGTTTGTCTATAAGGATAGCCAGGCTATGTACTTTTTGATTGTATATAAAATTCAACTTTAGGAAAAAAAAGTTCATATAATATGTTTATTGAGTGGTTAACACATTTAATGTTATTCTTAAAACACTCATTACTAATTAATGTAATTTTTAAAACACCTTTAAAATGAAAAGTACATGTTATTATACATATTTACAAACTAATAAAACACACAAAGCTATATACAATTTATATGCTAATACATATAGTTTTTAAAGCCGGACTAGGCCAACGGGTTCAACAGAGAACATGAGTGGTCACCGGTTCGACTAGCAAATAAATGCTGTCTAAAAACGTATTGGAGAGAACCGGTTACAACCTATAAAAATGGGTGAACCAGGCCTGATCGGGGTTACTTTCCTTTTGTTTTTCTTCGATAAATTACAGGGTACCCACCGCTACAACACACGGGTACCCTGCTAGTACTTTTAAAAATAGTTTGTATGGTAAATTGTTATATATCTATGCTAATCCGATATTTTTGAAATTTGACCCGTTTTTTTAATTTTATAGTACTCTCTTGTCGGCACTTATCTTTTTGGTGATTATATTCAAAGTTGGACTAGTGAAACTAGAAATTTTAGTTTTGATTTTGTCTAAAAAGAAGTAGCATGTGCTCTTGCGTTGCTGTGAGAGCACAATGTGAAAAGCATCATTTGTGAAGTTGGGATTGATTATCCAATTTTAATTTGATTATGTTATTATGTAATTTAGTTATTTTTAGACTCACATTCATGTGCTATCAAACATATCTAAAACATATTGAATTATGGAGTGGAAAATATAAATTTGTATCGTGGGATTAGTTTTTGGAATAAACATTACGTAGTCGTTAAACCCTAATTTCACAAATACCAAATCAGTAAACCCTATATCCTAATATCAAACAGAATAAGATTAAAAATAAAAAATAAAAAACCTAATTAAAATGTATTGTTCATTTACACAACCAAAAACACTTGCCCAATAGCTTTCGCTTGAGAGGTAATCCCACGCCACCAGAAGCATACGTTTGCATACTGGGGCTTAACCTCTAGCTGTTTTACGATTTTCTTTTCTTTCTTCTCCGTTAGGTGACCCGGTTCTAGGAACCGATGGATTAATTTTACGTCTTCATCATCTGAAACCCCATCTTCTGGGTCATAATTAAATGCATCTTTGGAGATTTTTTTCCAATCTTGAATTACGTCATATGAAATATTTGATAGATATTTATCATAAGGACTTCTCTATTTAATGAGATCATAAAAAACGAACACATTCTTAACCGCTTTCGGTAAATGAACGAGAAACGTTAATATGTAAGGTCCTCACGACAAAAAAGCTTCCTTATGAGAAACAATTAATAGCTTGCTGATATACCTTTACCCACCTCTAACTTTGTTGCACCGGACTTCCTAGTGTATGATAGTTTTCCTATCTTCTTGGCATTTGTAATGAGGCTATTAGGACCCATCACATAACTTCCATTATTCTTTACCGCGAGAACTAACACATATAGATTGATTCACTAGTATATCACCATTGTAAAACAAGTGACTTGTGGGGACCAGTTTCTTTGCTTAAAAGGTATCTATTGATTAACTAGTATATCACCATTGTAAAACAAGTCACTTTCACTTTGTCTTCTCACCACTATAATTGTCGTCGAAAATTTTGTCTTTTCACCATCCTTGTCTACAAAAAATCATGACAAACAAGAAAAACAAAACTCAAAACAAAAAAAAAACTCAACAGAAACATGAGAACACACCCAAGAATAAAGATACAAACCCAAAATGACCAAAGAAGAAAAAAAAAAGAAACATCACATGAAAAATGAAGGTTGGGGCTCGAGTACCACAAACCACATCTCACTGTCAACATTTTTAAGCTCCCTTATCCCGCAATAGTTAAGGCTATTAGAGATCTTTGCAAAACTCAGGGTATAAAGTTTACAACACTAAATGACAACACTGAAGAATTTTCCATTGTTCGGTTTGAAACAAGCCAAAAAAGAAGAGGACGGCTTGTTAACATCGGACCGAGATGTGGTTTGTGGTACTCGAGCCCCAACCTTCATTTTTCATGTGATGTTTCTTGTTTTTTTTCTTCTTTGGTCATTTTGGATTTTGTATCTTTATTCTTGGGTGTGTTCTCATGTTTCTGTTGAGGTTTTTTTCGTTTTGAGTTTTGTTTTTCTTGTTTGTCATGATTTTTTGTAGACAAGGATGGTGAAAAGACAAAATTTTCGACGACAATTATAGTGGTGAGAAGACAAAGTAAAAGTGACTTGTTTTACAATGGTGATATACTAGTGAATCAATAGACACCTTTTAAGCAAAGAAACTGGTCCCACAAGTCACTTGTTTACAATGGTGATATACTAGCGAATCAATCTATATGTGTTGGTTCTCGCGGTAAAGAATCACGGAAGTTATGTGATGGGTCCTAATAGCCTCATTACAAATGCCAAGTTAGGAAAACCATCATACGTTGGGAAGTCCGGTGCAACGAAGTTAGAGGTGGGTAAAGGTATTTCAGCAAGCTATTAAAGAACTTATACTGGAAATTGTTTCTCATAACGAAGCTTTTTTGTCATGAGGACCTTACATATTAACGTTTCTCGCTCACTTACCGAAAGCGGTTAAGAATGTGTTCGTTTTTTATGATCTCATTAAACAGAGAAGTCCTTATGATAAATACCTATCAAATACTTCGTATGACGTAATTCAAGATTGGAAAAAAATCTCCAAAGATGCATTCAAATATGACCCGGAAGATGGGGTTTCAGATGATGAAGATGTAAAATTAATCCATCGGTTCCTAGAACCGGGTCACCTAACGGAGAAGAAAGAAAAGAAAATCGTAAAACAGCTAGAGGTTAAGCCCCAGTATGCAAACGTATGCTTCCGGTGGCGTGGGATTACCTCGCAAGCGAAAGCTACTGGGTAAGTGTTTTTGGTTGTGTAAATGAACAATACAATTTAATTAGGTTTTCTATTTTTTATTTTTAATCTTATTTTGTGTGATACCGGGTATACTTAACGCTACCTCCCGACCTACATTTTTTTTGTCACGTTAGCTTTTTCTCTCCGACGACTTACACGCAACCTTTTAGCCCAATTAAGACGACCTACTTTTTTAAAATTAACAACAAAATTAAAATTTATTAATAATAAAAAACCATTACATAATTAATTAATTACATTTAACAACGTTACAAATAAAAAAACATTTTCACTTAGGGCCCGTTTGGTTCGTAGAATGTTTTTTCAAGGAATTGGAATTTATCAAAGATTGGGAATCTTAAGGAATTGGAATGTCAAAATTCAAAATAATGTCATGTGTTTGGTTAGGAAAAAGAAATGAAATTCCATGCCAGATTTCTTACAAATAATAATTTTTTAAAAACTTTTTTTTTACTTTTTTTAATTCTTTTTAATTTTTTATTCGTATGTTATTTAAAAATAAAATTGTTATAAAAAAATTTATTCATAATTTTTTTAAATTTACTTTTGTTAAATTTACCAAGTAAAAATTTACTTTTTAAAAAAAATGTACAGTACTTTTAAAAAAAATGACTTTTTTTAAATTTACTTTTTTTTAAAAAAATTGCTTTTTATAAATTTACCAAGTAAAAATTTACTTTTTTTTAAAAAAATTTACTTTTTATAAAAAAAATTACTTTTTATTAAAAAATTTACTTTTTATAAAAAAATTTACTTATAAAAAAATTACTTTTTATAAATTTACTTTTTTTTTAAAATTTGCTTTTTATAAATTTACCAAGTAAAAATTTACTTTTTATAAAAAAATTTACTTTTTATAAAAACTTACTTTTTATAAATTTACAAGTATACATTTACTTTTTTTTAACAGAAAATTAACTTTTTTTTAAAAAAAATTACATTATAAAGTATTAATTTTTTTAAAATAAAGTACGAAATATTTGTGTTTTAATTCCTTGTGGAATGTTAAACTTTCCATAGCTTTGCATAAGTAATGTTGAATTCCTTTGTACATGGATTCTAAAAGAATTAAAACATTTCAATTCCATCAATTTTTCAACCAAACGCGATTTAGAATTTAAATCTAATTCTAATTCCTTGACAATCTTGAAAAATCTTTGAACCAAACAACCCTTACATTTCACACCAACAGTTAATTAGAAACAAAATGACAAAGAAATATAAATCAAAGACCTAAATTGTAAATTATTTATATATAAAATAAAAAAAAGAGTTAAGTACATTTTTTGTCCCTGTGGTTTGGTGCATTTTCTCACTTTTGGTTCAAAAATAAAAAAAAGTTTAGTTTTGGTCCAAAACACATAGTTTCGGTCCACTTTTGGTCCAAAAGACATAGTTTCGTTACACTTTTTGTCCAAAAGACATAGTTTCGGTTCACTTTTGGTCCAAAAATTTTAGTGCAAATTCACGGGATTGGACTAAAAGTGGACCGAAATTATGTTTTTGGACCAAAAGTGAACCTTTTTTGAATTTTGGACCAAAAGTGAACTCGCACCAAACCACAAGGACCAAAAATGTACTTAACTCTAAAAAAAATTAAAAAGAACAATCATCATCATCTTCCTTTGTTAGCTGGCAAAAAAAACCAACACATAAACCATTTTATAACTCAACAATTCCCCCAAAACCAACAATTCCCCAAAAACCATTTTATTGTACAAGACGAATTAAAAAGAAAGAAAATGAAGAAGTGTGTTTCTTTCGGTCGTACCTGCGACTCACTGGACGAAAATGGTGACCGACGACCGAACCTCCGACCACGCCATAATAGGGCGACCGACCGACGACCTAATCGACCGAGTCCGTCGTGGCTCTTATTGCGTCCAGCCTAATTAGGCATGAACTAGTACTACATTGTCAATCGTTGCATTGTACTCGAACACTGTTGCATCAACAAATTAAAGTTACAAATTTTTTAGTACCACAACAATATTAAAAGCTAATAATAATTTACCAGACATTCCAAATATTGACCCTTAGTTTGCTCAAAGTAGTAAAAAGTTTGATCAATTAAAGTTCCGGCATGGGTTATGATACACATGGAGCTTGCGTCGGTTATGAGCTCCGAATCACCAACGTCGTTGGGTCTGGTATTACTCCACCAACGAATTCAATGCCAAATATTAAAAAAAAAATGTGTTTGTGTTGTCTGTGCTTGGTTCGGTGTTATCACAAAAGAGAGGAAGGGATCAGACAAGTTGTTGAGAGAGATTTTGTTGTGAATAAGAAGTGATAGAGATAGAAATAGAGGAGCGAGTAGTCTATATATATGGTGGCTGGGAAATAAGATTAGGTTTATGAGTAGTATTTTTATATAGCTAGGGTTGATCTATTGACTTGTTATCATATACTTTGTAGGCCGGGTAAGTTTTTATAAAAGTGAAAATATAACAAAATTGTTAGGCTTAAACTCCATATAACTAAAAATGGTTTGGGCCGTAGAAGTTTATAACAAATGAAAAGTGAAAAAGTATCTGTTGTATAACTTTTTTTTAAAGTATTGTAATTTTTATTTTTAATTAATGAAATGAAATTATTTTGTTTTAAAAATAGAAAAAAAAAATAGTGGGTACTAAAAAGTGGTGTTATGGGTGTTATGATAAGAAAGGTATTTTGATATGTTAGTGTTAAAATGTTAAAGCTCGTGTGGCGCTGAGGTGGCTGCACTTTTTCAGTGTTACCGTGTTATGGTACCTAGCACTTTTAAAGCAATATTCGGGTCTCTAGCTAAATCTATTAACCATTACCAAACCCCTCTCGACCAAGACCCACCCCAACCGAAACCCTTTTGCTGAATCTTCTGCTATTGTAACGTTTTTTCGTAAGTTTTATTTAATTTATGGATCTATATATATTTAGACTTTTGAAGGATTTGTTCTTGATTTTTTATTGCTCTATCTATTATTCGAGTTCTGAAGATTTTATTTTATTTATATAACCAAGCTGATATAACATTTTTGACAAAACTATTTTGTATGGTTTCTTTTTAGTATTAGTTGATAAATTTGTAGGTAAGTTTGGCTATAAGTTTATTTTGTAAATGACAAATGATTTTTAAGGTTGTGTTTTGATCGAAGATTCGTTTTGTTGGGGGTTTTATTTAGCTTGGTTATGAGTTTATAATTGACAAATTGTGATTATTGCTATTTTTTTGTTGAGATCTATGGTGTAGTTTATAAATTAAAAGTATATTAGTATTAGTTTTGTTTTTTTCCCCTATCTTTTTTTCTTTTTATGGGACTTTCATATGTTGCCTCCGTACATTTTTATACGTGCACTTTAATTCAATATCCATATTCATATATTTTTATTACTCAGTAATTTTTAGTTTTTTGATTTTAGTGTCTCTCAACCGCTGCTTTGCGCGGGTACCATTCTAGTGAGTTACTATAAGTAAATGTTATTGTCTTCACACATTAAGACCATTTATTTCTTAAGAGTAAACCAGTTAATGCATATGTGAATGACTACTAATATGTATTACTTTCCTTCTATGGAGAAAATCATTTTTTCACAATGGAATCCAACGTAGATTCAATCAAAAAATGCTACTCAAATTTAATTTGTAGTATGTCAAAAATTGTATCCCATGGTAGATTGGTAGATCAAGTGTAGTGTATGTCTGTATTTGTGTATGTAGCGTCATATTTGTTGTTGTTATTGTTCGAGTGGATGAACTCATTGTTACCTTTCAATGTGTTTTGCGTTAAACAAGTAAAATCGTACCCCAGCTTCGCGGCGAGCTACACAAAAAATATAAAATAAAAAAAATTTGTTGCATCGAAAGTTATAAGTATCTTATCGTCGATATATGCCACTAATTATGTATAAACATTTTTTACCATTGATTGTGTTTTATGATAGGTTGACTATATTTGAATAAATGATTTAAAACCATTAATAGTTTGAGAATTATATAATTACTCTTCCTCGTCTTAATTTGAATAGAAAATAGCAATGTGAGCATTTATTTTTAAATATATTGTGTATTACGTTATAATTATATTGTGGACGAATAAGTGCTATTTTTCATATTTTAAAACTTTTTAAGTAATGTAAGATTTTAGTTTGCCTTTTAAAAGAACGAGTGTCAAGATTTACCAACAATCCATCTACGATGTTTATGCAATCTTTATAACTTACCATTTCACATCGTATTAGCATATAGACATCTTATGCTTGTAAATTTTTTGATAAGACATGATTTAAAATAACAACTTTTAAGTTTTAATTAGTGGCATGTTGGGTTGGCACACTACCAAAACAGGATCCACACACCACCAAAAAAAATTATTTATTATTTATTTTTTTTATTTTTATAATTTTGTTTTATTATAAAACTGCAAAATAAAAAAACAAAACAAAAAATTTTAAATTGATAAGTCAAAAGTAGTAAAAACACAAAAAACACGGAGCATAATACTATAAAAACTGTCTTTGTTCCGTTAATAAAATGAGTAAAACTGTCGGAAAAAAATATAACACAGAAAATATAAAGTCAAAATAGTAGAAAACAAAATATACAAAACAAAAAAACACTGAAAAATGTCTTGTCTTGCCAATAAGTGGTGTGGGTGGTGTCTAAACCACATGACCCTAATTAGTTGGTGACAGTAGGCGACAACATTGACCATCTTTTCTATCATGCCATTTTTAGTCCATTTAGTTGGTCCAATCTTAAGTAAGGCCTAATATGTGTCTTAAGTCTGTGTAATATATCTTTCAAACCTAGAATCTTCAGGCCACCGTAGTCCTAAGCAATTGCAGGTATCTAGAGTTATCTACCACATTCTATCTGATCTCAAGTTTGAGATATATCTCATCTCTCTCTCTCTTTCTCTCATGTCGCGTACACATAAGTGATCGGCGTGTGACTAGAGGTGGCAAAATAGATGGTTTGGGTCGGGTCGGGTTGGGTCATGTATCTAGATGGTTTGGGTCTAAATGGGTCTTCTAGAAACATGGGTCTAGATGGGTTTGGATCTAGATGGGTCGGGTCTAGATAGGTTTATGTGACAATCGGTGATTTTTCATAAGTCATAGTATCCCAAATACTATGACTACATACTACTATTTCATCAAATTTTATAAAACAACTCAAGTTGACTTTTATTGACTTTTACGGTGCGTAAAGCGGTTATGATGAAACCGGCTGTCAACCAAACATATTTCTTCTATGATACGTTATCTTATTTCAAATTACTACGACTAAACATTTACAACTAAGTCTGATCACTTACCGGGAAGTTTTCCCGCGTGCAGTGAAGAACATCAAAACAACGCGTACCGGCATGACAGTGGTTATATATTAGTTGGTCCAATCTTTAGTGAGGCCCAATATGTGTCTTAAGTCTGTGTAATATATCCCTCAAACCTAGAATCTTCAGGACACCGTAGTTCCAAGCAATTACAGGTATCTAGAGTTATCTACCACATTCTATCTGATCTCAAGTTTGAGATCTATCTCATCTCTCTCTCTCTCTCATGTCGCGTATACATAAGTGATCGGTGTGTGACTAGAGGCGGAAAAATAGATGGGTTGGGTCAGGTTGGGTCATGGGTCTAGATGGGTCTTCTAGAAACATGGGTCTAGATGGGTTTGGATCTAGATGGGTCGGGTCTAAATGGGTTTGTATGACAACCGGTGATTTTTCATAAGTCATACTATCCCAAATACTATGACTACATACTACTATTTCATTAAATTCTATAAAACAACTCAAGTTTAACTTTTGTTGACTTTTACGGTGCGTAAAGTAGTTACGGTGAAACTAGCTCTCAACCAAACATATTTCTTCTATGATAAGCTATCTTATTTCAAATTACTACGTACTAAACATTTACAACTAAGTCTAATCACTTACCGGGAAATTTTCCCGCGTGCAGTGAAGAATGTCAAAACAACGCATACCGAGGTGGTTAAATATTATGACTAAATGTCTTAAATGACTAAGATAGTCTCCTTTTAATAACTTACTTCATAGTAATCAATAACGTTTCAATAAACGCAAATTTACGGGTTTTGCTTAGAGTTAACAAGAAACGGAGAAAAATGCGAGTTCGCACTAAATCTAAAGCAATTTAACTATAACCCTATAGTATGAATATTCAAAGTTTACGTAAACGCAATTTTACATTCAATAAAAATACAAGTAACTTTCGGGTTTCTATTCAATTTAAGAACAAAACACAATACGTGATCCTGACACAATACGAAAGACAAAAGAAAGCATGGGATTCCCTTCCTTCCCTTATCCAACCGGTCACACACAAAGGGGACAACTTTCCCACATTGTTGGAAGCATAATCTAGCCCTTTGTCCTTCTTATATTTTAAAATCTCACACACACATTCTCATTTCCTCTTCTCCTCTCCAATCGGATGAACAAACATACACACACACACACATCATTTATTTTTCAAGATTAATCAAAGATACGAGATCAAGAACGCTTAAGGGTAAAGTTTTAATAGTCGTAGGTAAACGGGAACAACGTTTGGGTTGTACGTTCAAGCTTAAATCTTCATTTTGAAAACCCTCTATGGTAAGTCTTCTAAATCCCTAAAGTATTGTCCTTTCATGATTATTATGGTGTTTTAATACTAGTTGTACAAGTTGATCATTCTAAAAATCGAAACTTGAAAACTTAAAATATGTTTTTAAAGGGGTGCGTTAGTTTCGACGTGTACATCTAGTGTAAACTAACATCTAGTGTCAAGTGCTTATTTCAAAACCTAGCTTAAAAATAAGCTTGTTTAGGGCTTATTTGGGTTTTGGGCTTTGATGCGTGTCTCGG
Organism: Tanacetum coccineum; assembly: GCA_026074375.1. Taxonomy (NCBI): domain Eukaryota; kingdom Viridiplantae; phylum Streptophyta; class Magnoliopsida; order Asterales; family Asteraceae; genus Tanacetum; species Tanacetum coccineum. Next base: position 24,220 of record BQNB010091768.1, read on the forward strand.
CCCAACGAAAGAAAGAAAAGAAACCATGGGCTTGGCCCATTATCATTATATCCGGCTTATTTTTAGCTTATTAGATCTTATTGGCTTACCTTACTCTTGTCTAGGGCTTATTAGCCCACTTCGTTAGCTTATTTGTGGTTTCGGGCCAAGCAAACCATAAGGCCCAATAAGCCGAGATAAGCTGTGGCTTATTTAAGGCTTATTGGTCCCGTCGTGTTTATGTGATGAGAAAGAAAAGAAAAGAAACCATGGGATTGGCCCATTATCAATATATATATATGCATACATACTTATATGTGATGAGAAATCCACTTGCGCGTTCTAAACCTTAACACTTAGTATATTTTATATATACTATTTCCATCCAATCATATACTATTTCATTTTATTGAAATCTTTCTATTTTCGGTAAGTTTCTATTTTTAGAAAGTTAGTACTTTTGGAATGATACTCTTTTTAGTAAATCTCGACACAATATTATATTTATAAAATATTTATTCACCCTGTCGAACATTCGACGTCTAATATGTTGTTAACTTATAATAACGATGTTACATTTCGAATATTACGAAAACTTACTATATTTGTACTTTCCATTTTTAGAATCGACCAACGGCCTCAAAAGTAATTACTTACCATAATATATTATTCGATATTATTTTATAAATCGAAATCACCTTCATAGTTCGTTAACGTTTACTAATGTCCTTGTTGACTTTTACGTTTGACTTTTTAATAAAATACATTAATTTTCTAAGTCTAACCCGATCAAAAAGACCCACTAAATCACCTTTTCACGACTCGGGTTCTAAAGCAAATTTATGCGAAACGATATTCCGGACAACTTTTTAGTTTTAGTCGAGACCTGAAACTCGACAGAAAATGACCAAAATGCCCTTACGAGAATCTGCTGAAACTATATATATTTTTATAAAAATACAGAAGTTTGACTTTCGATTTTGACCGGTTATATTACATTTTCACGACTTTGACCAAAAAGAGATTTTATGCAAAACGTCATTCCGAACAACTTTCGTGTTCGCCGGAAGGCCGAAACGGACTCGAAAGTGCTCAAAACGTCAAATTACGAAACCTGTCAGATTTAATGTATATACTAAAAATGACCCATTTTCTACTAAAGTGTATATATCGATCTAGCTCCAGTTTCTTCGTTATTGGGAGTTAGAAGTCCCATTTTATATCAAAACGTCCGTCTAGGAAAGCTTTATTATATTTCATAAACAAAAATCCAACTTTTAAAAATCTCGAACCCCGAAACATAGGTACTGTTTTCTGGTCAAAACGACCCGATACAAAATGCGTTAAAACTAGTTTTCGACCCAAAAACTCATCAAAAATGCATCCAATATACCTTATAATTTCATTCTAATCCTACTTTAATATCAATATCACAATATACTAACGCCGCAAGTTCCAATCGATTTCATCACATATATAAAAAAAATCGAATCAATGAACGAAACAATCGAAATAATAATAAAAGGAAGGCTCACAAAGATATACGGAGCAAAGTCGGAAAAATAAAATGCACCCGTCTCGTCCCTTTTGTTCCTAGCCGCGGCTCACCACAACCCGAACCAAACTTCCAAACCTTCTTGCAATATCTTAAATATGATCCTAGATTACTTGTATGATGGATAAAATGAAAGTTTATGGTTTGTTATTGGATATTGTATGTATGTCGTGAGGTGTGGGAGAGATAAAAGAGATATTTAAGTTTTCAAGTGTAGAATGAAATGAAGATTAGAATGTATGTATAGGGCTAGTCTAAGTTATTATTAGAAGGTCAAAAAGGGGAGATGTGTTTGTCAAATTTGTTATCAAGTACATAGGGCTAGTGTGTACTATGGAGTCATAAATATATATATATTGGTGGCTCTTTGGTCTTTGTTTTGCCGTGATTTAAGGGTGAGGAATGACCAAGACTTTAAGTCTTGATATCTTATGAAGATATCTAGTGATCTTTGCATATTTTGTCTAGTTTAAACCATGGTTGTGTATATGAGTTACTAGTGATAGACTTTGAATTCTACTCTTGCATTTCTTAAGTGTTTTCGGCAATTGAGTTAAATGAGTAAAGTTTTATAAAAACTTTGGGTATTGTGTATAACAATGGGTATTTGTTGAAGTGTAGATAAATTTTAGTGGTTCCGAAAATGTCTAAACGTAATTTATCGCGAAACGTAAATAATTTACGTAACCAATAAAAATAAAATAAAAAAAATGCTTTTATCGTTTATAAAATGTTATCGTATAAATAGGTCAATCGTCTTGTAAAATAATATTATAAATTTAAAACTCATATAAATATTATATAAAAGATTCTAAAATGTTTCGCCAAAATTTTTATTAAAAACGAACCAACACTATTCATGTCAGGAAATAGTGTATAATTATATAATAAGAATTAAATTATTATCTTTTAAAATGTGGGCAGAATTTTATTAGATTATTATGATCGAATAATAACAAAAACCCCCAATTCTCTCTCTACCCCCAATTCAAAAACCCTAATTGATGAACATCTTCTAACAAAGATGGCTTTCAAA
>BQNB010091769.1:0-15549 GCA_026074375.1 Tanacetum coccineum
CCAATCCTAAGAACGAACGAACCTCAGTCGGAGTTCTAGGGGCTTTCCAATTCTTAACAGCTTCAATCTTACTAGGGTCCACATAAATTCCATTACCATTTATCACATGCCCAAGAAACTGCACTTCTCTTAGCTAAAATTCACACTTAGAAAACTTAGCATATAGTTTCTCCTTTTTGACAAGTTCCAAGACTAACCTTAAGTGCTCTACATGCTCCTCTTGAGTCTTAGAGTAGATTAAGATATCGTCTATAAACACTATCACAAACTTATCAAGATACGGCTTAAAAACTCTATTTATCAAATCCATAAATATTGGTGGTGCATTTGTCAGACCAAAGGGCATTACAGTGAACTCGAAATGTCCATAACGAGTCCTAAATGCAGTCTTTGGAATGTCATCCTCGTGTAGTCTCAGCTGATGGTATCCAGACCTAAGATCTGTCTTCGAGAAAAACTGCGACCCTTGCAGTTGATCAAATAGATCATCAATTTTAGGAAGCGTATAACGATTCTTAATGGTCAACTTGTTTAATTCTCTATAATCAATGCACATCCTTAAAGAACCATCCTTTTTCTTAACGAACAACATCGGCGCTCCCCAAGGCGACGAAATCGGTCGAATGAATCCTTTGTCTTGGAGTTCCTTGAGTTGTCCCGACAACTCCTCCAATTCAGAAGGTACCAAACAATAAGGAGACTTTGCTACCGGCGTTGCTCCAGGGATTAACTCAATCCGAAACTCAATTTCCCAAATAGGCGGTAATCCAGATAGATCATCCGGAACACCTCAAGAAAATTTCTAACCACAACAATCTCTTCTTGTTTCTTATCACTAGCCTTAGTACTCATCAACAATCTCGCTTTCTCTTCCGGTCTCTCTCCCACTACTCTAAGCACCTTGCCATCCGGTAGTGGTATCCTCACTACCTTCTCATGGAAAATTATCTTAGCCTTATAGTTAGACAACCAATCCATACCTATAATCACATCAAAACTCCCATGTCCAAAAGGTATCAAATCGATGTCAAAGACATGACCTTTGATTTCTAGTTTGTAACCCTTAATAACCTTATCAATCTCTACTTGTTGCCCGCTAGCTATCTCAATCTCATATTTAAAACCTAAGTCGCTGGGCTCTAAGCCTAATAGAGGTATAAAATTAGTGGAAACAAAACTATAGTCGGTACCAGAGTCAAATAAGGTAGTGGCAAAATGATTGTTCAAAGTAAACGTACCAACCACAATGTTTGGATCCTGGCGAGATTCCTCTGCTCCCAACATGAATGCCCTACCCCTAGCCTGGTTCCCTAGGTTTCCACGACCCAGACCCCCGTTATTAGAAGCAATTTAGTTTGGACGATTTTTTCCCGGTCCTTGTGCCCTAATCCATCTAGTACAAGCTGACCTAGTATGGTCGGTACTACCACACTCATAACATGCTCTAACAGTTGGGTTTCTAGCATTGACAGGATTCACATTCCTTGGCACGCCTCTACAATCCTTTTCTAAATGACCTGGGCGGTTATAGTTGAAGCATGTGCGACAAGGTCCTTCGGGTGCATGGTAGGAGTTGCAGGTTGTACACTTGGGCCAAGTACCCATATTCTTTCTTCCTATAGGGTTCACGGTAGTAGCAAAAGCATTCACAGTCCTAGTCCTCTTATTATCATCCCTTCTACTCGTATCCTTGCTAGGTTCCCCCACATTACCTCTCTTTTCAAACTTCTTAATTGATCCATTCCTAACAGCCTCATCAGTCAGTGCACCAGAAATCTGCACAGCCTTTTGTATAGTCTTTGGCTCCATTGCTGTCACCATCCCATGGATCTGTGAAGCAAGGTCATACACATACCTCTCAATCATCCTACTCTCAGGAGTTACCAAATGTGGAACTAACCTAGCCAACTCATGAAACCTATCAGTATACGCAACATGGCATGCACGACCTTGGTGTGATTCACAACTTAGGATTCTCAAGTTTTGCATCTCAGACTAGGTCAAAACTCTGGTATCAACATAAACTTTAAAGTCATTCCTATGACATACTAACAAGAAACTTCCGGGCTTAGGTACGGATCTGAGAGTATACACCACGTTTAAAGCCATACCCACAAATGGAACCGTAGGTGTATTTTACTTTTTGGTCAATATTACAACCACTATCTATCATGCAAGACTCCATTCCTTAATTCCATCGAGTAAGAACTAATTCAACTCCGTACAGCATATTCTTAGGAGTTAATAGTAAGGAACTCCTTAGCATGAAACCATACCCGGTTGCATTCACTATCAATTCAATGATTCTTCTCTAAACGGTTCTCATATTAACACATTTACCTTTCTGATTCCAACATTTCCTTGGTACTACCTGAGCCAACACTTGGAGGGTAAGAGGTTCTGAATTGTTGGGCAAAGATCGTTGAGAAGTGGGTGTGCACCCCCATTGCCTCTTGTACATTACCAATGACTCCTCTACACCCCATTAGCTCCCATGTTTCTTTCCCCACCATGGTCTTTCCATTGTCCATTCATTCAGCAACTGCTCATCATTACTTCTTAGGTCTTCTACTTCACCGTCTACCAACTTGTTCAACGTTCCCCACTTCTAGTGATTAGAGTTAGGTCGGCCAAGCACCTAGGGTTCTTAGCTTTGGCGGCATTATCTATAAGAGGGAGAACATCGGGGCAATGTTAGGTCGTGGAAAGAACTCGCACATAATATATAGAATATCGTTACTAATATAACCGTTATACACGCAACACCACTCGATGGTCAACATCGATTTGTCGTGAAACACATTATCAAGTATGAGTGAGTGTGATAGTTATACTATGTTGGCACGTACTTATATTCGCATCCTTTCCCATTTCGTATCAATATTGTGAGCCCTATTTCAATGACTGACATAAACTAAGGCACAAACCATGAAACACACAAAGGCACTAAACGACGGATCTTAGGTTATAGTCTAGGCCAATCCACCTAGTTCTCTATAACCTTGGCTCTGATTACCAATCTGTCACACCCCGACAATGGCGGAAACTCGGGAATGCAACATAATGATCAATCATAACACAAGATACAAAATAGAGAAAACTACATTGCATAAACTCCAAGTGCTATGAAGACCATCAACCTTGAACAAACTCAAGTGATGTCCCAAATCGCAACTAAAATCCACAATCTCTTACAATTATTCCAACGCCCTCACAGGGGACCAAATCCAAACTTATTCCATAACATCCAAACTATAATCAAAACAATTAAGCAAGCAAGATTTCAAACGAAATTCCACACGGAATAGTTCTAAGTCTGCTATCAATCACCAAACTACTCTTTTTTCACTTCACCTAAAAATGATACTCAAAAACGTCAACAATAATGTGGGTGAGCTCGTAGGTTTGACCTTAAACCCAAAAGTTGTGCCAATATTTCAACAGTGGACAATAGTGCTATATGACAGTGAATATTTTTGCATACACTCCTAGACATAGCACCACAGCTAGTCAATCATAATAATCCAAGACATAGCACCACAGCTAGTCAATCATAATATGTCACTTACGCACCTAAAGGTCCTACCAGCTGGAGCACTATATTAGGGTAGGACCTCACACAACTTGGGTAGGCGTACCCATCCGCTCCCATAATCACAATCACTGGGTAGGCGTACCCATCCGATCCAAACACTTAATATTCACATAGCAGTCGCGATGGCCAATCTACAGTACATGCCAAGTAATTCAACTATATTATTTCACCATAACAGTCATAAGAGATATCTTTATTCCCAAAATAAAATCACATTTCGCACATATCAATTCAAAACATTTCAAAACACATTTGACTATCATTTTCCCGCAACGGAAAAACTGTAAAAAGTGGGGCTACGAGAACTCACTACAAGCAAGCCTTTAGCAACCAACTTCTACTACACAAGCAAATGCAATGACGCCCGCACACGACCTAGTCCAGTTAATGTCTCATTTTAATCAATCACTTCCAAAACAATTTTCACGTTTGATGCATAGAGTTTAGACGCGTTGTACAAGTACTCAAAATAGTTTTTAGTGGTGTGATGGTTGACGACTTATCTCCACAGTCATATCAATCTCATTATCTGATAATACATACTTATACTATTTAGCGTAAATAGATAAGTGGTATAATAAATATTTATAATTATTAATTATAAATATATCTCGACAAGTCCATTCGGTACATCTTAATCACTTCAAAATAATCATTCCTTGATTGAAAACGACACGTTTAATCACAACAAACACCTTAGGAAAGTTTTGAGAAAAATTATATTTTTTCGTCCTTTAGTGAATTTATTAATTAAATAAAATAATAAAATAATATTTTATTATTAAAAATTAAAAATCATGTTTATTGAGTAAATTTCTAAGCTTTAAACTTTTTCACGGAAATTTCAACTTGACCGTACGTGTTTTACACGGTTTTATAAAGGTTTCAAACCTTAATTTCCAAACACTTTCACAATTCGACACTTTTCGACAAAATTCCAAAATCTCAAACTTTAACGTTCACCAAAACGTTTTCCCCAAAATAACGATCAATATCACTTCGTAAATACATTTCAATTTCAAAAAGTCCACCAAAACTCTCAAAATGACCAAATATCGCTTATTGGGCCTCAAGGCCCAACAAGGGTCCAATTAGTGACATTTATAAGTCTTAAAATACTATTTTAGTCAAAAACCAAGGTCCAGTTTCATATAAGTTATACTTAAATAGTTGAAATAATCCCGGGACCACAATAAGCCTCCCATTAAGCCGCGGCTCATATAGACTTTTGGGCCTTGAGTTATAAACTCCAAAATACGTATATTAAGCTTGAAAATAAGCAATAAAGCTACGTATCGCTTTTGGTTACTTCCATAAGCCTCAACAATAGTCCACAACATATGTCATAACACAAAAATAATCAAAATCACTTTCCTAGTGATTTTGAGAAAGTACACGTGCAGTATAAGCCATATAGGCACATGAAATAGCTTAAAATAAGCACGAAAATAAGCCATACAAGCTACTATAAAAAAATAAGCATTCTAGCCATCATATTTCATTCAACTATCACGACCACAACATCCAAAAACTACAAAATCCCTCTTTTTCTATTATTTTATTACACGAACCAAACACGTCATTTTCTTTCGTTTCTCTTCTAAAAATCAATTTTCACAATGGTATGCGTTTAATTACACATACCTTTCACCATTAAAATCGGACTTAAATGACCAAAAACGTACCAAAAATACATTGTATTTGTATGTTTTTACTTATTTTGTGCAGGAAACGGATATCCGAGAAAAAGACGAAAAATCAAGCAAAAACGGACAAAACCAAGCACGGAGTGGAAAAGCCCGGAAAAGTCAACGGTCAATACCAAATCCGACATTGAAGAATACTAAATGGGCCCACCCGGATAAGCCCATTAGTACACATATAAAGACTACTAGGCCCAATCAATAAACATAAGCCCATCTACAAAGAAGTTGGGGGGCCTTTCCTGCCAACTCCTGAAACTTGTACCACACAAGGACTAAATTTGCAAGAATAGCATACAAGTGGAAGGACTAATTCTGCCAAGACCCAAAACTGTTACTCCACAAGGACTTCACTTGCAAAATAACTTATAACTTTGAGGGGCCATTTATGTTACTTTCCCAAACTCACCCCTGACAACACACACCTGTTATAACATTTTTTCCAGCCCAAAACTATTATCCATTGTTCACGTTTCCCTGTCCCCCTCCTTGGGCACTGTTCACATTCGGCCAAAATTGTCACCACCACCCTTCCCCACACCCCACATGGGCTCTTGCCACCTTGGCAATCCCTTTGATGTTCATTGGATAAGAAAAATCAAGGGTCCAGATTCAAGACCCTCGGTGCCACAAAGAGATAAAAGTTGTGATTGCCAGACCTTGTAGCCATTTCCTGAAATAGTCTATCTCTTCCGCAATAATAAATAATAACCCATTAATTCATATTTACACACTGTAGTTTCTGCTCATCAAATGAACACTTAATCCTAAGACAAGACAGACAAAAGTACCTAGATGGCCAAGGACTTAAGCCTATTCTTTGATTATAATTAGCTCCGCTTGTATGTCTTATTGGGTCACTCTTTTACCTACCATTATAAGCTTATGTTTTTTTTTTGTACTCTATATATTTTTAAAGTTAATGGTATAAGTATTGGCTTAAGTTCTAAATTTCTGTCTCTATAATTCCCTTGATTACATCATAATACATTAGTTATCTACAATTGTTTCTGTTTCTATAAAGTTAATTTCTCAAAACTCTATATTAAGCATTGTTATATAAAACTCACGGTGGATCTAGTAGCTCAAAGTTTTTATCCATAGCCAATATTGTTGTTTACAGATTCAAGTATTCAAATTTACCAAAAATCCTCAAGAAAGCAAGCGAGCATGGTAAAGAATTTTGGGATAGCCATGGTTTAGAAGTCTTTATTATGCAGATGACGTATACGTCGCCTTGAAGGTTAAGCTTTGAAAGCCTTAACTTTCTATTGATCCCCCCACAAGCATATAGGACTTTTTGTAAGTCAACTTTTCAAATTGTTGACAGCTCTTTTACCTAGTTTGCAATGCCTGCCTTATACTTGTGTTCATAATTATATTATTATACTTAATCGCTGCCTTTATTTAAGTTCTTATATGATCTTGTTTGTGTTTGCTTTTAATGCTTAGTTTTGATCCATTTTCATTCATATGACGATCGATGTAATTTGTTATTTCGTCAAGTTAAGTGCTTTAAATCTTTTATCATTTATTTAGCTAAGTTTAGTGTATGCTTAATTTTTGATTGTCATGATTTTTTGATTTATCTTTTGCTGGTAACATAATCATTTGTTATATCATACGTGTTCTACAGAATTAACTACCTTTTCTTAATACTCTTTAAACCGTTTAAAAAGTTTAATTCATATGAGCTTTAATTTTTTACATTTTCTATTTTTTTCTTAATCTTCAACCCCCCCCCCCCCCCCCCCCCCCCCCCCCCCCCCCCCCCCCCCCCCCCCCCCCCCCCTTTTTATAAACTCCCATTTTTTTTTTTTTGTTTTATAAAATAATAAACAAAATGAAATCCAACAGCTTCGTGACGGTGTTTGGATTAAAGGGAACTAAAATGGTGTCAAAAATGAGAGTTTTTAATGCGCGTGAGGTTCTTTAAAGGTCATTGCATTTTAAAACATTGCAAGCTATTTTAAGAAATTAGTATTAATCTTCATTTATTAAAAGGCGTAGTTAGTGGTTTTAAAAGTTCCTATATTTTTAAGTTTTTGATTGTATTTAATGTGCCTTAAACTCTGTTGAATTTTAGGCATGGTGTATTATCAGCTTATTTTTGCTTCTTTTATAAAATTGATTAAGCAACTTTTTTCGATTGTCTGTATAGAACTATTACCTTTTATTCTTTTTTTTTTTTTTTTTTACTTCTTTATTCTTTTTGAAGTTTCTTCTATAATGCAGTTTAGCTAGCAATAAGCAAGAATTCTAAGTAAGTGTGCATATTTGTTCATTGTATGTCATTTGTGCTGTTTTAAGTAAACCATGTCCAGTCATAAGTTTCATACTTAACAAATAAGTTTCAGTTTTTTTCAATACTATGCCCCTATTATCATAAGATAAGTTATAGAGTTTACAGTGCGTTATATTATTTTTCATTCTTCACTCAGTTTAGTTTTTAGTATAGTGGTAGATTATTTATGTCAGTTTGAGCTTAAGCTTATTAATTTAGGAGCTTATTATACAGCTTATTTTTTGGGGTCATATGCAAAAAGCCTCTTTAGCCCCCTTTTTCCTTTAGAAAACCAATAGAAGTCCTTCCTCTCCATGGCAATGCTTAAAATCACAACTTCTCTTGTAATGTCCCGCCTTTTTTTGCTTCATACTGCTTATGTAAATACCCTAGCGTTTAATATTGCAATTATCTAGTAAGCATACAATACCCACATCTTTAAGCCTACCCTATAAGCTTTAGTCCTTAGCGTTCCCCTCCTTTTAGTGTCTTTATCTTTTAAGCCAAAAAGATGGGGGACACCACCCCCCCTCCCCCCCCCCCCCCCCTCCACCCCCCCTCCCGCCTCGCCCTCCAATGGCAAACACACACCGCTCCCCCCCCCCCCCCCCCCCCCCCCCCACCCCTCCTCACTCCATCATGTAGGACTGCTAAATAGACTAGTGTACATAAGCACCCTACATGATACCCTCCTCTCATAGCCCTCAGAAACCCTAACCTCCAAAATTCTGCAACACTGCACACACAAGCAACACTTTAAATAGCGTTAGCATGTGTTTCAGCTCTATCATTAGAGTCCTCAGAGTGACTGTCTAATCTTGCTTCTATTTCGTCTAATGTAGATAGTTTGTGTTTGGAGATTGGGCGTGTTGGGTACAGGAGGTCGTTTAGGGTTAGATGGGTGGTAGTTGAAGAAGGTTCGTCGTGCGGTTATGTGTGGGCCGTGTGAGTGCGTGAGGTTTTGTTATTGGTGTTTCGTGGGCGTGGTTGGGAGGGCTGCGTCGATAGGGATGGGTGATGAGATGACTTAGACGAGATTGTTAATTAAAGCGTCCTTTTTTTTTAGGAGGCTTAGTGGTGAACGCCTGGCTCCACAAATGTGAATTTCGTACTAATCCAACATCAACAAACAAGTAAGACTAACACATTAACAAATTAACACTACTTCAACAAAGATAAACTAAAGACAAATACTATCTCATCACTAACAAAGCCCGCAGCCACAGCCCCCCACCACCAACCCGCCCCACCCACCAGGCCCCCTTCCCAACCACTCCCCCCCTCCCTTGCCTCTCCGACCCCCCCCCTACCCCCCCCCCCTCCCCCCACCCCCCCCCCCCCACCCCCCCCCACCTCAACTGTCTACTCCGCGCGCCGCCAAGGCGCCGCCGCCGGGATGTGGGCTGTACGCTGGCAATGGCTGGCGGGATGCTGGGCGGCGGGGGGGGGCAACGGGCAAGGCAGCTACTGTTTGACGGTGTAGGCGCAAGGCCAAAATAGTAGCTGGTTTTTGGGATATTCATGGTGCAGAGAGCTTTACTGCGTCGTGTGCAAGGCCCGTGCAAACGAATATGGGGGGCGGGTCAGTGCCAGGAAGGGTCGGGCAAGCTGCAATGGGGGGCCGCAACCGGCGGGCAGCGGGCAGGAGGCCCGCCAAATAAGCAATAGAACCTAAAAACTAAGCTAAGGAAAATAGTGAGCTAAACCTAATAAGCCAATGTAAACTAAAAATAAGCAAAAGAGACAGATAGATAAGCCAGAAAACTAAAAATAAGCTAAGGGGCCTGAGGGTGCATATACAACAATCCTAAGGGCTCTTTTTGGCTTAAAAGTAAGCATTAAAAAGGGGGACCTAAGGCTTAAGCTTATAGGAGCTTAAAGAGTGGGTATGTGGCTTACTAGAAATGCAAAGAAACCTAGGGTTTTACTAACATATAAGCAAGAAAAAGGGCTTCAAAGGAAGCTGTTTTACACCAGGGGATTCTTTTGGTTTTCTTAGAAAGCAAAGAGGCTTTTGCAGACCCAAAAATTAGCTGTAAAATAAGCGTTAAATTGAAACTTAAGCTCAAACTGAATTATATTACCTACTAAACTACTTGTGTAAGAAAAATCAAACCCTAAAACACACTCTAGCTTATCTTAATTAGCAAATTGAAAAATGAACTTTTTGTTGTATGAACTTATACTTGACAGGTTTTACTTAAAACACAAATGCAAATGCAAATGCAGAATTACTTGACTTCTCTACTACTGCATATAAGACTCAAAAGGAAGTATATTTAACACAACAAAAAGTGTTTAATCAATTTATAAACAAATAAGCTGATATACACCTCTAAAATTCAACAGGTCTAAGCCATTAATACAGAAAAAACTTAAAAATGAATTTCAAACCCTAACACCCTTTTAAAACAGACTAATACTTCTTAAAATAGCTAGTTAAAGATGACTTAAAGACCTTAACCCATTAAAACATCATTTTTGACCCATTTTACCCTTATGCCAAACACCCCCTTAAGACCATAGAATTCACTTTTTAAAACTGTTTTAAAGAGTTTTAAGAAAGAGTTTTGAAAGACAGTTGATAACAATGATTTGTTAAGCAAAAATAATCAAAAATCATACACAAATAAGCACTTAAACTAGCAAATAAATGATAGATTTAAGCAATACTTGACAAATTAACATACAACTTGAAATAAGGACAAAATAAGCATAAAGCAAACACAAACAAGCATAAAGAACTTAAATAAGCAGCAATAAGTATAAATAAGCACAAGATAAGCACATGAACAGTAAAAAGTGCAACAATTTGAAAAAGTGACTTACAAAAGTCCAATGCTTGACAATGAAGTTAAGCTTTTCAAAGCTTAACCATCAATCCTATACGTCTCCCATAAGACTCTAAACCATGGCTATCCAAATTTTACCATGCTCCATTGCTTTTCTTGAATTTTTGGTTAAATTTTGATCTTGAACTTCAAACAAACAATTAGCTATGATAAAACTTATACACCTGGTTTTTACAGCTTAAAATAGAGTTTGAAAATTTACTTTTAGGAACTTAGAAAATTTTTGTTGTAAACAATGTAATAATAACAAGGAAATTAAAGACATAATTTAGAACTTAACCAAACTTTTTCATTAACTTTAAAAATAAGAGTACAAGGCTAAAAAAACATAAGCTGTAAAGTAGTAAAAGAGTGTCCCAATAAGCTTACAAGCTAGCCTATTTATACTAAAATGCTTAAGTCTTGGCCTCTTGGACTTTTGTCTTCTTTTTGGTTATGTTTCTTTGCTGAGGCAGAAACTAGTGTGTGTTTGTTGTATGAGATAACTTCAAAGCTCAATCTTGGCTATCAATTTGTCTTTGTGCCCAAGGTCTTGAATCTGGACCCTTGATTTTTCTTATCCAATGAACATCAAAGGGATTGCCAAGGTGGCAAGAGCCCATGTGGGGTGTGGGGAAGGGTGGTGGTGACAATTTTAGCCAAATGTGAACAGTGCCCAAGGAGGGGGACAGGGAAGCGTGAATCAAGGATAATAGTTTTGGGCTGGAAAAAAAATGTTTTAACAGGTGTGTTGTTGGTCAGGGTGAGTTTGGGGAAAGTAACATAAATGGCCCCATCAAAGTTTATAAGTTATTTAGTGCAAGTGGGGGTGAAAGTCCTTGTGGACTAACGTTTGGGTATCTTGGCAGGAATAGTCCTTCCACTTATATGGTACTCTTGCAAATTTAGTCCTTGTGTAGTACAAGTTTCAGGAGTTAGCAGGAAAGGCCCCCAACTTCTTTGTAGATGGGCTTATGTTTATTGATTGGGGAGTAGTTTTATCAGGTGCTACTAATGGGCTTATCCGGGTGGGCCCATTTAGTATTCTTCAATGTCGGCTTTGGTATTGACCGTTGACTTTTCCATGCTTTTCACTCCGTGCTCGGTTTTGTCCGTTTTTGCTTGATTTTTTGTCCTTTTCTCGGATATCCGTTTCCTGCACAAAATAAGTAAAAACATACAAATACAATGTATTTTTGGTACGTTTTGGGTCATTTAAGTCCGATTTTAATGGTGAAAGGTATGTGTAATTAAACGCATACCATGTGAAAATTGATTTTTTAGAAGCGAAACGAAAGAAAATGACGTGTTTGGTTCGTGTAATAAAAGAAAGAAAAAGAGGGTTTTTGTAGTTTTGATGTTGTGGTCGTGATGGTTGAATAATATATGATGCTAGAATGTTTATTTTTGATAAGTTGCTTATATAGCTTATTCGGACTTATTTTTAAGTTATTTCTTGGCTTATTTAGGCTTAAAGGCCACATGTAAATTCCTAAAGTCACTAGGAAAGTGATTTTCATTATTTTTGTGTTATGGCATATGTTGTGGACTATTTTTGAGGCTTATGGTGGTAACCAAAAGTGATACGTAGCTTTATAGCTTATTTTCAAGCTTAATATATGTATTTTAGAGTTTATGGACTCACGGCCCAATAAGTCTATTTGAGTCGCGACTTAATGGGAGAGCTTATTGTGGTCCGGATTATTTTTACATATAAGTATATACTTATATATGTAAATGAGCCTTGGTTTTGGGCTTGGATTATAATTTGGACTTATAAATGTCCTAATGGACCCTTGTTGAGCCTTAAGGCCCAATAAGCGATATTTAGTAGTTATGAGAGTTTTGACGGACTTTTGAAAGTGGAAATGTATTTACGAAGTGATATGGAATAATATTTTGGGAAAAAGTGTTGGTAAGCGTTAAAGATTGAGATTTTTGGAATTTTGTCAAAAAGTGTCGAATTTGTGAAAATTGATGAAAATAAGGTTTGAAACCTTGGAAAACGTTGTATAAACGTACGGGTCATGTCGAAATTTCGTAAAAAGTTTATACTTAGAAACTTTCTTAAAAACATGATTTTTGATATTAAATAATAAAATATTATTTAATTATTTTATTTATTTAATAAATTCACTAAAAGACGAAAATATAATTTTTCTCGAAACTTCTCTAATGTGTTTATTATGAGTAAACGTCTCATTTTCAACCGTATAATGATTATTTTGAAGTGTCTAAGGTTTACCGAATGGACTTGTCGAGATATATTTATAATTATTAATTATAAATATTTATTAATATTACTTATCTATTTTCTCTAAATAGTATAAGTATGTATTATCGGGGAATGAGATTAATACGATTGTGGAGTTAAGTCGTCAACCATCACACCACTAAACTGTTTTGGGTAATTGTACAACGCGTCTAAAACACTATGCATCAAACGTGAAGATTGTTTTGGAATTGGATGATTGAATTGGGACATTAACTGGACTAGGTCGTGTGCGGGCGTCGTTGCATTTGCTTGTGTGATTGAGATTGGGTAGCTAAAGACTTGCTTGAGGTGAGTTCTCGTAGCCCTACTTTTTACTGGTTTTTCCGTTGGGGGAAAATGATACTCAAATGTGTTTTGAAATGTTTTGAATTGATCTGTGCGAAATGTGGTTTTGTTTTTGGGACAAGATATGTGCTTATGACTGCTATGTGAATATTATGTGTTGATTTACTTGCATGTACTGTGTTTGGCATGCAAGGTTCTGTGTGGTTCGCCCTAATATAGTGCTCCAGCTGGTAGGCCCTTTAGGTGCGTAAGTGACATATTGTGATTGACTAGTTGTGGTGCTATGTCTTGGAGTGTATGCATAAATATTCACTGTCATATAGCACTATTGTCCACCGTTGAAATATTGGCATAGCTTTTGGGTTTAAGGTCAAACCTACAAGCTCACCAACATTATTGTTGACGTTTTCGAGTACCATTTTCAGGTGAAGTGAAAGAGAAATAGTTTGCTGATTGTGATAACACAGACTTAGAAGTATCCCGTAGTGAATTTCGTTTAAAGAGCTTGCTTGCTTGTTGTTTTGATGAGTTTTTGGAGTTATGGAAATATGTATGGATTGGTCCCTTGTGAGGACATTGGAATATTTATTAGAGATTGTGGATTTTAGTTGCGATTTAGGACATCACTTGAGTTTGTTCAAGGTAGATGGTCTTCATAGCACTTGGAGTTTATGCAATGTAGTTTTCTCTATTTGTACCTTGTGCTATGATTGATCATTATGTTGCATTCCCGAGTTTCCGTCATTGTCGGGGTGTGACTGTTTTACTCGAATGGGGGGATTGAATGCAATCATGTATGTCTATTCCACCATTATGGATGTGTATATATGCTTTTTCATCCTTGTTAGTGTAACGCTTGTTAATACAAATAATGTCTAAAAACGTTATTTATATTTTTCGACCTCTCAATGTTTTGATAATAACAAAATGTGAAAACGTTTACGATAAAATTAAACGTTTATAAATTACTAATCATAAAATTATATTTCTAAGATTAATCACTTAAGGTATGGATAAACAAATCATTAAACATGATTAGTGATCAAGAAAATATTTTCCTTAAACCTTACATTTCTACAAATGTGTTTTTATAAAAATATAAAAACAAAATATTTATTCATTAAAAGAAATGTTTTATTAAAAACATAAAATTTGAAATTTAAAATTTTCCCCCAAAATAGAAGGTTCTATAACAGATACAACCTTCACCACAAAAGGACAAAAAAGGGAGCGGAGTCTAGTGGCGGCCCCCTTATATATAAGGGACCGCCACCAGCAACGGTCATTTTTTTGTCCCCTATAAATACTGGGCCACCCCATCTGAAAAACAGAACCTCTTGCCACGAATTTTCTCAGATCCATTTTTCTCTCTTCTTCCTTTCTTTCTAAAACACATATCTTGATCACTAACATACCTTGATCTTGTTTCAAGTGATTAATTCTTTCTTCCTCCCTTCTTCTTCTTCTTCTTCTAATCAAGTGCAAGAGAAGAACAATCGTATTCTTCTATATACGAATTGTTATCAAGTGATCTCTCTCTTCCTCCTCAAGATCACAAATCTTCATTACATATATTTAGTGTTGTTGTGTAAATTGGATTGTGTGTAGATCCAATTGTGTAAATTGTGTATTTGTGATTTAGATTGTGTGTCAATCAAAGAGTATATAACTTGTGAGTGTGTAAAGACTTAGTGAAGTCTTAGATTGGTTCTAGCTAAGATTAGGACTCGACATCTAGCTTAGTGTCAGAAAAGAAAGTAAGCGACGTGTAAACGGTTTTCTCCGCCTAAAGGGAGCTTGTTGACATAGTGAAATCTCGAGTGGAGTACTCGGGGAGTGGAGTAGGAACAAAGAGGTGCTTCGTTACCTAACCACTATAATGTGCTTCATTGCCAAACCACTATAAATCTTGGTGTCTTGGTTTGATCGTTTCTTTCCTTACCTCTTTACTTATTACTTGCATTGTTAGATAGTTTTGCTGTGATTCATATTGTTGGTTGATTGACATACAACTCGAATCAAACTATTTCATAAGCAAACTTTTAAAACGCTAATTAATCGATAAAACTATTCAACCCCCCTTCTAGTTTCTATAATACCAGTCGTCCCGCAGCAAAGCGCGGGTCGACCTACTCGTTAATAACAATAGTACACGCTTATGTATATCTAAGTTCTTTTTTGATTATTTAACTATTGATGTGATTACACATATGTTTCATTTGTATTACATTTCTTTCTCAACTGCGTATTCACACGTTTCTTTCAAATGTTGTATTTCACAACATTTATATGTAAAAAAAAAGCCTAAATGGGCTATTTGGACTATATAAAGAGGGTTTTGAACAACAAACATAGAGTTGTTTGACACATGTTTATGGAGCTTTAAATAAAAAAATAAAAAAATTGTATGACGTTTCTTTACAGCTTCTCAATGACGTTTATACAACTTATAAATGTTGTCTTTACGGTGTTAGTAATATTTTGTTTTGTTACAACTTTTATTATAGGGTTGATTGAATACGGGTTAATTTGAATAAATAATTAATGAAAAGATCATCCATACAAATAAAGAAGTC
>BQNB010091770.1:0-10545 GCA_026074375.1 Tanacetum coccineum
TGAGAATTTTTAGTGGAAATGTCGCAAGTAGCGATGTGAATTGAGGATATGCTTTCTGTGAATTATGTGCTCTATGTGATGACCAATTGTGCCAGTTCGGTACCAAACTTGGTCGGTGTTTAGTTGTTGTTCGTATCCTTTCTGATATATTTGATTTTATAAGGCTATATATATATATATATATATATATACGTCTAATTTCAAAAACTATGATGATTTGTATATGTAAGCATAATGATGCTGTTAATTTAGATAAAGATATTTTATGAAATACTTATACCCTTTATCGTGTGTTATCACAGGATGTCTACCTGTTGACACAGATATTTCCACCCAGGCTGACGGAGCGCAGAGCTCTCGAGTGCTCGTACCATTGCTGGAGGACCCCTATAAGGCTATTAGGAATGCTTATTTAGTTGGGACAGACACTGAATCCGAGCCTTCTGAGGACCTTGAGACTAAGTCGCCAAAGTCACCCCACACTGTAGCATCACCCACTCTACTCCCTGATAGTACACCACCTGCTTGTCATGTTGAAGAGTCAGAGGATTCTGACACGTCAAGTGCGAGATCCACGTCATCAGATTCCATCGCACCACTTTCACCAGATCACCCACTTACCCATGCTATACCCGTTTTGGTTCTATCTATTAGTAGGACCGCATGTATGGTTGTGCGTGTTTAGTCTGTGATGTCACCTGGCTACTCTACCCGTATAGCAGATGTGGCAGCTATGTCTGATGTAATGTTCTGTAACCCTTCTAGTATGGAAGAGGTATAGAGGTACGCCTGAGCCTATATTGGACACCGATAGTGGGGAGGATGCTGATGAGGATGGAGGATATGAGAGTTTAGATGAGGACGGTGAGGGTCATGATTTAGATGTTGAGGGCCATGAGTTAGAGGATGAGAGTCATGGTTTAGATGACGAGGGTCATAGGGTAGAGAGTGATAGACTTGGTTTAGAGGAGGAGGTTGCACCTGAGGGTCAGCAGTGGGCAGCTTCGGTTGTGGAGACAGCCACGAGCGAGCCCTTAAGACTTAGGTATGGGGCGTTGAGACGTCGAGGGTTAGCAGTAGAGGAGGATCAGATACACAGTACGTTTGAGGTAGGACAGGGTTCTGGATCTATACCAGAGCCTGAGAGACCAAAGAGGGTGTCAACACGTAGACAACTCACACTCACCACATGGATGGACCCAGAGGATGGTAGGACTTACATTGATATTCCTACTTACCCACCACCAACACCACATGTTCAGACACCGCCATCTCCTGAGTGGTCGTCTGGTTCACTTCTTATTTCCCAACACCTCCTGTCGTTCCTTCACCCATTTCATCACCCATGATATCACTGACCGTTGCATCACCTGTGGCTACCCCGACAGCCATCATCCCAGTTGATGAGGACCAGTTCATAGAGGTAGGAGCCCAGTTAGAGCTTTATTAGGGTATACTTCAGGATCATACTCAGCGTTTGGACGCGAAGCCACCCACCTTGTTTGCAGAGATTGATAGGGATGTGAGAGAGTGATATACTAGATCAGGGGCAGTTAGGGATGAGATCTTCTCCCAGAGATATCGGCTTAGGAGCCTAGAGCATGAGCAGGAGAGGACTACTATGACGTTTGGAGCTTTATGGAGGCCCGTGCTGGCATTGGAGGCATGGGCAGGATGTGTAGACACCCGGATGGAAAGTATGTCATGGGCAGGGGATGATGACCATAGGCTGGTTCATGATTTGTTGGTACAGCAGGCTGCTCTACAGCGTGAGCTGCAGGAGATGAGGGGACGTGTTATTGCTTTGGAGCAGGAGAGGGATCGTTGGGAGCAGTAGATGATATGAGATTTGGTTAGAGTTTTTGTATAACATTAAACCGAGTAGCGTCGGTAAGTGTTGGTGTTACGATTAGAAAAAGTCTTCTTTTATAAGTAGTAGTTATATCCTTGTTAGTCGTTAGATGATTTGCATTGAAATCATTGTCATGATAGTGGAGGAAATTTTGTTTGACATTTATTTTTGAGATTAGTAGTATATAAGTGTTGTTATCGGTTGAATGAATAAGATTAGTGTTGGGAACACAGTGACCCGTGTATGGTTGTGTTATGATTAGTCGCTCGTGTTAGGGCAGACACCCATTTCCTTGTTAGGACTGGCGTGCGATGTTGTTGGTATAGATTCTGTAAGCTTGAAATGTATTCGAGCCGACCGACTTTATCGTTTGTTATGAGTACTGATAGGAAGGTAAAAGACCGTGAATGGTCACAAGGGAATGTTGGAAAGAGATGTAGCGATCAAATTTGATATCTAATCACACTGTTTATGTGTAAGCTTTTGAGAGGTATTTTGACGTACTTAAGTAAAGTGGGATATAAGGTGCTCGATTGTGTGATGATGATGAAACTTAGATAAAAAAATGGCCTTCTTAGAAAGGTAGAGCCTGAAGTGTTTGACCAAGTAAAGTTTACTTTAGGGTTTTGAGTAAGTGTTGGTAAAGGACAGTAGATGCTTTGAGCAAGTAGAGTGAGAGTCGTATTAGGTGGTAGGACACGTACCCTGTAGGGTTAGTCCCATTGATTGGATAACCAAAAAATTTGGCGATGCCAACTATGATAGAATAGTCATCTCGCCAAGGACTGAATCGTATTCAGACACCCGACTGAGACTATGTAACCTAAGTTTTGAATAAATTGTGAGAACTAAGGAGATAGTAGGAAAACTATTGTGATTTTGTGAGTGGTATTAGAGGATTTTTATGATTTTGGCCGTAGAGTGACCATGAGATTGTATAAGAAGTGAACTGTAGAAAGACTAGGTCCTTAGAGGAATCGTAAGAGACCTTGCTTGAAAGGACTAAACCCTAGTGATTTGATGCGATTCGTTGAGAAATGGAACTTCTTGTCAATGTTGTGATTCGATGATTTGAGCTGAATTTCAAGAGGAAATTCCTTTAATGGGGTTAGACTGTGATAACCGGTACTGTCCAGGGTTAAGTATTATAAAATATTTTAATATCATATTTTGAAGTTTTTCGATCTTGTCAGTTTTCCTGATGAAAGCTGAAAAGTTGACTTCGGCTGACTAATTTGCGTAAAACGGTTACAGTTTAACAGGGAGTTTGATGAAATTTTAAATTTCGAGATAGAATTACTTTTGATTCAAATTTTTCCATTTCGGTGTATTCGTTTGGAGTTTTGAGTAATTCCGGGAAGTTTTCTCGCGTCTAGTGAAAAATCATCATGCATCGTGTACCGGCACGACACTTAATTGGGAATGAGTTTATTGAATTTGGGAATGTGTTAATGGGTTTATTTATTTAATAAATTCATGGTGATAAAACAACGTTGATTTAAAAACGTAAATCGTAAGTGTGAGATTTGAAAGTTATCATAAAACGGTTGTTTCGCAAAATTCAGTAAAAGACTGTAACGGTCGTAAAAAGGTGAAATTTTGGTCGAATATAAGTTGTCAAACCCTATTTTTTGGTTTGGAGAGTTTTAAAATGGATGAGCAAGGTTCGGTTGAGTTTTGTCAAAAATTCATGTTTTCGGTCCGGAGTCAGCCGACAATGACTCAAAATGGATTTTGTAGCAATTTAATGTGATAAGTGTCGTGTAAATAACCTAGATTTATGGAAAAATGATTTTTAACGCAATGAAAATACTAACTAAGTTTGGTTGACATTTTAAATATATGAAAATTAAGTTTTTAAGTGATCCCAGCACAAAAAAGAAAACCCGAGACCCTCCTTGGATTCTCATTTGGACGCCTAGGGGATAAGGGGACAAGAAGGCTATTTTTAAGCCAATATGTCTCATAGTACTCTTATAACCACCACCACCTCAAACATTTTGGGTTCATGCATCATTTAAAAATCAAAACAAAAATTTTCCATCTCTCTTCTCTCTCTATAACCGGACGAACCACAAGGAAGAGAGAAACAAAGATTTTGAAGATTTTTTCAAGAACACGGGTTAAGAATAGATAGTGGGTTGATAGTTAATAGACGCGAGTTATATAAAAGGTGTACGAGTTCGTTCTTTTCGCGTCAAAACCGAACCAAGGTCATCATAACTTGTAAGTTTTCTAAACTTTGTTTAAAGTTGTACTTTTATGGCTATTATGGTGTTAAGACACTAGTTGTACAAGTTGATCGTCGTGAAAATCGAATCTTGGAAACGAAAAATGCAAATAAAAGGGTGTTTGTGCGTCGGCTTATAAAGAAGAAAAGAGAAAAGACTTAAAGTTCGAATATTTTGGTTGTTGTGGTAATTTTTCTTTGTTAAAATGCTTATTTTGGGGCTTGTATTGAGTGTTGCTTATTAAAAAGCTAGGTTATAACTTATTTGGGTTTGTTTGGTTTCGGCTTGGGCTTGGCCCAACTAAAGGGTCCGTTTGGTTGCTTTGGTCCGACACCAAAGTGGGCTCGGCCTACTTGGTTTTGGCTTATTGGACTTGGCTTATAGCTTATTGGTTTTTGGCTTATATTATAAGCTTATGGCTTATTTGGTTTTTGGCTTATATATAATAAGCTTATAGATTATTTAGTTTCGGCTTATATATACTTGGATTATAGATTATTGGTTTTCGGCTTATATTATAAGCTTATGGCTTATTTGGTTTTCGACTTATATATAATAAGCTTATAGCTTATTTGGTTTTGGTATTATTTGAGCTTATAGCTCACTTTGTTTCGGCATATTTGGGCCACGGCTAAATGTGATTTTGGCTTATATTAGTTCGGCTTAATGGGCTTAAGGCCCATTGGGTTTCGATTTGTATTTTGAACTTATGTAAAAAGGTATGGACTAAGTTTTGCTATCGGGCTAAGTACTTAAGACCTTAATGGGCCATAAGGCCCAACAACAAGTAAATGGATTAGTGGGCTTGTAAATGGACTAATGGTTTTGGTTTGGACTAAGAGGAATTTTGTTGGACTTGCCGAATGAAATTGAATTATTTTGCCACGATTGGATAAAAGGCGTTGAAAATATTGACTTTGTGTTTTGTCGGAAAATGTCTAGTTTGTGAAAAGTGTTTGAAATTAAGGTTTAAAACCTTAGAAAAATGTCGTATGGACGTACGGGTCATGCCGAATTTTCAAAAGAGGTTTATACTTAAAACTTTGCTTTAAAGGGATAAACTTCTAAGATTTTAATAATAAATAATTGTTTTACTTCAAAAATTTACTTTAAGACGAAAGAGGTATTTTCTCGAAGCATTTCTTAAATATTTAACATTGTAAATGTTTGTGTAGATTTGAATTAAAGGTTTAAAGAATGATTTTTAAAAAAGATTAAGTGTCGAGGTAGAAGTTATTGGACATGGACATATTAAAATAACGAGACGTATTAATTACCCGTTAGTCCAATAATAAGACGAAATAATAATACAATATTATTATTTTATTTAAATTATTAAATACTTATATATATATATATATATATATATATACTTGGAAGTGTCGATTTGTTTATTTTCGATGCTTGAATTCTACTCATTTCTCGTCAGCTTTCTTTGGATTATTGGTCAGTTATATCGTTCAACGATTTGAGATGTTTGAGTTATATTGTATTGATGTCGCACTTTGCCTAAGTGTTTTGAGTCGTTTTTGCGTAATTACCACACAACCATAACATGAGATAAAGTTTTGATAACATGAGATAAAGTTTTGATAATATGAAATAAAGTTTTGATATTGAGATAAGGTCTTGGTAATGAGATGACGGTTTTTGTAATGAGTTAACTGTTTTGTAATAAGTTAACGGTATGAGATAACGAGTTTGGAATGATATGAGGTTGAAATAGGATTTTGGGATGAAAATGAGGATTTTGTGTGAGTAAAGACGAACACTTTTACAATAAGATAATTTTGTATGGGTATTAATAAAGTGAATATATATTAGGTCGTTGCCGGGTACCATTGTGCGCTCGCATATAGATTGTTTGTGTTTTGTCTTATTTGAGATTATGCAGTTGCTTTTGATTGCTAATTGAGGTGAGTTCTCGTAGCCTCACTTTTTACTGTTTTTTTGTTGGGGGGAAAATGATACTCAAATGTGTTTTGAAATGTTTTGAATTGAACTGTGCGAAAAGTGATTTTGTTTTTGGGACAAGATATGTGCTTATGACTGCTATGTGAATATTATGTGTTGAATGATTGTTTGGATCAGACCGTATTTGTGTGGTTGATGTGCGGTTGTCGTAGGACTTTTACACGAGAAGTTTTACAACTCCCTAGGCAGTGCACCTAATCATTATAGTGTAGTATGGGCAAGACTCGGGGTTGCTTATCGTTCACTCGAGGAATAGGTTGAGAAGGTTTGATCACGGTCTAACCGAATTCTAAGGGTTAAAGGAAGATTCTTTTTGTGTTTTTGTATTTTATGAAAGCAGGTAAAATCATATATTGGAGATAGTGGTTTGGTTTTAGCTAATTAAACTAAATACTGATCTAAACTAAAGGTGATAACAATAAGATAAAAGATTGTGCTTATTTAGTCATGCATTACTCCCTAGGTTTCTTCTAGTAAGGTTGTCTTGTCACACTTGTGATGATCTGTGTAACTATTTCCTAAAGCATATGAAATGAATTACACCGAACCGCAATGACTTAGTATTGCCACTAGAGCAACGCACATGCAAAGGTAATATGACGGATTATTACAACGGCCCATAGGAGTTCACTAAAGTGCATGTGAAATAATTCAAAAGTGGATCAACCATATTAAGGGGGCAAGGTCTGTTTGAGACTTGTTACCGATGTATCATGTCAAATACGTCACGTTTCCTAGACATTCAACAACGATTATGGACAGAAAGCTGGTTTTCTAAAGCCTAACGTGCACATCCATCACAAGAAGCAACACTACTAAGATCTACATCCTAGGTTTCATACAATCTTAAATAAACACAATAGAAGGTTTAGCCAAGCATGTTAAGAATAAAGCAAGAACAATAAATAAACCACACATTTAGACATATGAATGATTAAGAAAACCTTACTTGATTAAAACATTGAATTGAAGAAAGTAATCAATAGGGATTTTAGGCCTTAAAATCGCCTCTTAAAGCTGCTAAACTAACTAGGGTTCATACCCTATTTTTATTCTAAAGTTACACACTAAAACCTTAATTTCGGGTTTATATATATAAGAAAATCGCCACGATGGCGTCGCGTTTTTGTCATGACTCCGTTGTGAATGAAATTCTTCTGTCTGCACCCTCCCTTCTTCCTTTTTCTTGCACCTTTTCCCTTCTTTTTCCTTACCACTTTTTTCCTTTTTTCCCGCTTTCTCTCTCCCCCCTTTCCTTCTTTCTTTCCTGTCTTCCCCTTCCTTTTCCTCCCTTTTTTCCGCTATCTTTCTTTTCTTCTTATTCCCCCTTTCCCTGCATTTCTTCCCCCCCCCCTCTCTCTTTCCCCTTCTCCCCCTTTTATCCCCCTTTCCCCCCCCTCCCCTTCTCTTTTTCCCCTTTCCCCCCCCCCTCCCCCTTCTTTCCCCCTCCCCCCTCTTTTTCCCCCTCTAACTTGCCTTTCCTCCCCCTTTCTCCTCCCTTCTTTTCCCCTGTTCTTTCTTTTTCCTCTTGCTTTCTCTTCTCTTTTTTCTCCTTCCGCCCCCTCCCCCATCTCTCCTCCTTTACTCCTTTACTTCCACTTCTATTTTTTCCCCCTTTTCTCTTTCTTCTTCCTTTTTTTTCTCCTTCTTATTTCCCCCTGCCCCTTTCACCCTCTATGCCCCCCCCTATCCCCGAGGGTTTTTAGGCCCTAAAATCGTCTCCTAAAGCTGCTAAACGAACCAGGGTTCGTACCCTCTTTTTATTCTAAAGTTACACACCCAAAACCCTAATTTCGGATTTGTATATATAAGAAAATCGCAGCGACGGCGTCACGTTTTAGTTGTGACGCCGTCGTAAAATGAATCTTCTAGATCTGTGTTTGAGTCGGTGCGGGCTGACGTCGTCTTGAATTATGTGACGCCGTCACTAGATGAAGTGTGACGGCGTCTAGTATAGATGGTGACGCCGTCTCCAGGCTCTGTAAGCACAAATCTTCAAGAGTCATGGTGTTGGTCCGTAGTCTTGTTCGTTTCTTCTCCAAATGAGCCCAAGTCACGTGTAATTCATCCAAATGTCATCCAAATGAGAAATACCTGAAAAGGAACGATTAAGTACTTATTTTGGGCATAAACACACGATTTTAGGGGTTAAACGACCCCGAAAAAGTGTATAAAATGACACCTCATCAAATACCCCTACACTTGGGATTTGTTTGTCCTCAAGCAAATGGGATTTTCTACCTAGACAATAACAGTATGAGGGGTCATTTTACCTACTCTTTAAAAATATTCTACAACACAACCTTCTAGACCTTGTAATTAAAAGCACGAAAAGTATATACTAGCACCTCACATAAGTGTTTGGGATTCTCTTTTTCACTCGGTTGTATAATAAATTATAACATATGGGGGAAACGGAAAATCAACACTCATTACCTGTCATAGCATATAAATTACCATAGGCTTGGTAAAGGATCAAACCTCTACCGCTAGGTGCAAGTATTATTCATTACTATCTAAGAGGACTTTTAAAAGGTTATGAGGTGTAGGTGTAAGATAACATATAAGGGAAACGGAAATGGATGGGATACATTTGGGTGGTGACTTTGGTGAATTTGGAGTGGAAGGGTTAGATAATTATTTATACGAATACACGTTGGTTTGGTTGCTAAGCCAAGACTCAGACGAAGATATACAAACTCTACAAAACTCTACACTAATCTCTTTCTTTTTCTTTTCTCATTTTTTTAATGACATAATACAACATGGAGATTTATAACATGTACCCCTACACTTGAGCTTTTACATAACTCTACAAGCAAACTATTCTATGACCCGATTTGAGGTGGATCAAAATAACATGGATATCATTTGACAAACATATGGGGGTATTGACTTAACTTTTCTTCCCCATTCTTCCGCGAAATAAATACTACCATGAATCCCAATCGTCCCAAAACTGTATTTACAAGGATAAGGACTTAGCAACCGTGTACTCAAATAATTAACTTGGGTTAGAACAACAATGTACTAAAAATGAGTACATACGGGGTAGGCTAAGGCTTTTTGGGTGTAACGATTGGTTAAAGGGTGACAATGCTCTTCATTAATAATCTGGAATCCACCAGAAAATTACGAGAACCGTGAAAAAGGATAGGCTCGGAGGGTTGTACTAGGGTATCCTGCACTAAAAATGAGTGCATGGCAAGGGTGTGGGATAGTTACATGATCGATGTGACCATAATAACAATTACAGGTTTAAAACATGGGTCAATCCTAATGCCTCTTATCAAGCATATCCTAATACTTACTATGCGGTCTCGGGATGCATCACAAAAACAAGTTCTAGAATTTAATATGCTACCGGTACACTCATATGAATTTTACTAACACCAGACATTCCAGAAAAGGCGACAAAGACCACACGTACACTTCCGTATCGACGGAATAGACACATGTGACTGCTCACTCCTTAACTCGAACCGGGTAAAGATAAAATCATCTTGGGTTACCGACGATAGGTACCTGAATTCCTAAAGATCTAAGGGCGAACCTCACATTTTTGGGGTGGAATTTTGGGGGTTTTGTGCTAGTCATATAAATTCCTATCCATGGGACGCTCGTAATACTCGGTTTTCGTTGGTATGTGTAGTAAAAAAATTTAAATTTTGGTAAAAATCATCCTTTTATGCTATGTTTCGATATATTACCCATCTTTTTAAGGACAAAGCAAATGACAAATGAAGAAATAGTTTCTAAGGCTTATTTTCCCCCTACACTTAAGTTGAACATTGTCCCTAATGTTCTCTAGAAGTACCCGTGAAAACAGATAAAGGGAAAAGAAACTAGTACTCCCCTGGTTTGCTTAATGATGGAGAAGAAACATATAATAAGTGGCTAAATCGTCCTCCAAGAATCATCTTATGAAAGCATCCTAAGAACTTCCAAGCTTCTTCTCATCAAATATAACCTGTAGTCAAAGACAAAGACAACTATACCAAGCATAAAATGTGAGATTTACAAATATACAAAATAAATTTAGGGTTCGACTCGATAGATAGGATGAAAGAATTGTTAAACTCATCAGGTTTCGCAGGTTTATACGGAAGAATACATATATTGAACGTTATGCAAGTTTTATTTTCAAAAATAATTAAAAACTCTAAGTTTTTTGGACCTGGGCGTTTGACGCCGTCGGGGTTTTATGTGACCCCGTCGCAGGTGTCGTGGTGACGGCGTCACTTGTTAATCGTGACGCCGTCTCCACATTCTGTGAAAAGGGATTTTTTTGTTCTTGATGAAAACTTTCCTACACTTATTTCATAAGTTAGTTTCTGTATAAATGGCTGCATGAAACCTGAGATTTCATAATTCAATCATATAACTCGATACTGACGCGAATTAATCTAAACAATTCATTTAACATGTTTGAATTTTGGCTCTAAAAACATGATATTTCCGCTACACTTATTGTTTGCGAAATACCTT
>BQNB010091770.1:11532-26788 GCA_026074375.1 Tanacetum coccineum
GAATCATTTCAGTATAATGTCTTGTTGGTATAGTAGTTGTTTTGTGGTTAATTCTCCCTTATTATTTAATGCAATTAAATGTCGTTAGTTTTTTTTCTAGTCAATAAATCTTTCTTAAAATGGTAGCTAGCATGCAAGAATGTACTCTCTCCGTCTCATTTTTATTGTTCACGTTTTCTTTTTTGGATGTTTCAATTTAATAATCCACTACTAAAAATAGATAGGGAAGTTTCATCAAGTTTACTATATTACCCTTGTTTGAAATTATTATTATTAATTAGTTAACGGTAAAACTATCATTTTGTCAAAAAGTAAAAAAAAAAAACTGTAATAAATGCATTTTTTTTAAATTATGTATTTTTTGTCGGAGGACAATAATTTTGAAATGGAGAGAGTATAATTTAGCCCACGTGTCTAAGACAAACAATTGCATCTGAATTTTCTGCGACAAATTAAATATCCAACGAAACTTAGACCCCACGACTTCAAAACACCCCAACAAACAAGTAGCTAGAACTAGGAATATCTATCAATCCTATACAAACATTTTACTAGAAGCTAAAAATATCATGGTTTTGACTTTAATATCTAGGCATTATCTTCTTTGTCGTCATCATAAGACAATTCATGTCGTGATTCCCGGACAAATAATATAAAGGTACGTACCTCATAAAAAATCTAATCATATGATACAATCATCATCTTTTATATAATAAAAGAATTACGTTTTTTCGGAATTTTGTATGAGGTAAAAAATTAGACTAATCAGAACGATTGATTTTGCCACGTAAGCAAAATCGTGCGATTTAATTGGTCAATAAAATGTCAAAATTGAATCAATTTGTTCAAAATTGATAAAATTTGGTAGATAAATTTGATTAAAAAAAACACATAAAAATATATGTGTCAAATTTATGAAAACAAAAACTTGAAAAAAGAGGAGATAATTAATAAAACTTTAATGGTTTAATTTTGAATAAATTATATAGAGTTAAAAGTGTAAATTTATAAATTTATAATTTTTATTATAACTTTAAAAAATAAATAAATAACTCTTTAAATTTTATACCTCTAGACTTTATATTTTGAAATATAACAAACATAAACAATTTCTTACTTCAAAACAAAGATTTAACATTATCTAATCACATCCCAAATATACCCGAAGACTTTTTGATGGATTTTTCATTGTCGGTCTGAAATCATGTTGTACACCAAAATAGAAACTAACCAAGAACATAAATTATCGTAAATAAAGATTTACCGATTATCAAATTATCGTAAATAAAGAAGCATATACCCAACAGTAAAAATATCAGCCTTCTAAAGTGGAGGTTAATGGTTCGAATATAATGAGGAGAAAATTAATCCCCTTGTGGCCTCGGAGGTTCACTTGAGCCGACTCTGGGCTACCTAAAAAGGTAGTTTCACTGGGATTAGTTGGCTCACAATGTCGAGTCAGAAAACAGGGAAATCAAAAGAAAAAAATTTACTAATTATCCTCAAGTTCATATACTACGTACTACGTAATATATAAAAGAGTTAATGAATTTATTTTTTTCATATGATATCGATTATACTTTATAACATAACTTATAGAACAAAAAAAATTATACATATACTTAAAAAAACATAATGTTCAAACCCGTGTGTGCACGAGCATTAAAACTAATTACAATGTATATTAGCAAAACATATATAGATATCATACTTTATTGCGTTGATTCCAAAAATTCCGGGGGCTAATTTGGTTAAAGACTTTAGACCTATTAGTCTTATTGGGAGCTTGTATAAAATCATTGCAAAAATTCTGGCGAATCGTCTTGTTGGTGTTTTGGGTGATATTGTTAATGAGGTGCAATCTGCTTTTATTGCAGATAGGCAGATTTTAGATGGCCCGTTTATTCTTAATGAAGTGCTCCAGTGGTGCAAGGTGAAAAAGAAACAGTCTTTAATTTTCAAGGTAGATTTTGAGAAAGCTTATGATTCGGTTCAGTGGGATTTTTTGGATGACGTTCTAAGTAAGTTTGGTTTTGGAGAAAAGTGGCGTAAGTGGATACAATGTTGCCTTAGGTCTTCGAGAGGATCTATTATAATTAATGGTAGCCCGACGGAGGAGTTCCAATTCTGCAAAGGGCTAAAACAAGGTGATCCGTTATCCCCGTTTTTGTTCATTTTAATCATGGAAAGCCTACATTTATCGTTTCAACGGGTGGTGGACGCGGGAATGTTTAAGGGAATTAAATTAGGCGCCTCGGTGAATATTTCTCACATGTTCTACGCGGATGATGCGGTTTTTGTAGGACAGTGGTGTGAGAGTAACATTTCTACTTTAGTGCATGTTCTCGAGTGTTTTTATAGGGCGTCTGGCTTAAGAATTAATATGAGCAAGAGTAAAATTATGGGTGTTTATGTGGATAGTGAT
The DNA here is from genome assembly GCA_026074375.1 of Tanacetum coccineum. NCBI lineage: Eukaryota > Viridiplantae > Streptophyta > Magnoliopsida > Asterales > Asteraceae > Tanacetum > Tanacetum coccineum. The sequence goes on from BQNB010091770.1 coordinate 13,958, forward strand.
AAGGTTAAGAGGGCCGCACTGAAACTTGGGTGCCTTATTCTTAAACCTCCGTTTTTATATCTCGGTTTGATAGTGGGTGGCTCTATGTCTCGGGTGCATGCGTGGAATGAGGTTGTAGAACGGGTTAAGAAACGTCTCTCTAAATGGAAGATGAAAACATTGTCAATTGGAGGTAGGCTTACGTTATTAAAGTCGGTTTTAGGATCGATGCCTATTTTCCATATGTCTATATTTAAAGTCCCTTCGGGTGTGCTTCGTACGTTAGAGTCGATCCGTAGCCATTTCTTTAATGGGCATGATTCCAACAGTAAGAAAGCCTCATGGGTTAATTGGAAGAAGGTTTTAGCTCCTAAAGAAAGAGGAGGTCTTGGTGTATCAAGTTTATATGCTTTGAATAGAGGGTTAATGTTCAAATGGGTGTGGAGGTTTTATACGCAAGATTCTTCTTTATGGGCAAGGGTTATTAAGGCGATTCATGGGGATGACGGTAAAATGGGAGTGATCACGAGAGCTGGATCTAAGTCTTGTTGGATGAATATTGTTCACGAAACTAATGCCTTGTTGAATAAAGGTATTGACTTAATTAAGTTTATGCGTATTAAACTTGGGAATGGGCAAATAACATCTTTCTGGGAGGATATGTGGAGTGAAGGTGGCACGCTTAAAAATCGGTATCCGCGTATATATGCTCTTGAATCTAGTAAATCGATTACTGTTGGGATGAAAGTAGCGCAACCCAGTTTGGCTTTTTCGTTTCGTAGAGCGCCGAGAGGGGGTGTGGAACAAGAACAATTCGATGAGATTGTTGCTTTGGTGAATGATGTCATTTTAGCTCCTATATCTGACAGATGGACTTGGACGTTGGAGAGTTCGGGAGATTTTTCCGTGGCTTCGGTTAGAAAATTGATTGACGATAAATCGATTCCGGTGGTTGATTATAAAACTCGATGGATTAAATATGTGCCTATTAAGGTGAATGTTCATGCGTGGAAGGTCAAGTCTGATTCGCTGCCAACTAGGTTTAACATATCTCGTCGAGGTATTTATATTGATTCTATCATGTGTGCTATTTGTGATAAGGGGGCGGAGACGTCTAGCCATTTGTTCTTCTCGTGTTGCATGGTCAGACAAGCTGTTCGCCTTATCACTCGCTGGTGGGACGTTCCTTATATGGAGTTCGAATCATACGATGGTTGGTTGGCTTGGCTGGTGAATTTGCGTTTACCGTATAAGAATAAAATGATGCTTGAAGGAGTGTTTTACGTAATGTGGTGGCACCTATGGACGTTTCGTAACAAGACTATTTTCGAGGTTAAGGCTCCAGCGAAGGCGTTGTTTTTTGATGATGTAGTGTGTAAGTCTTATAATTGGTGTCGGTATAGATGTAAAGCGTCGTTTGCTTGGAACGATTGGCTCAAAAATCCGCATCTTATTTCTTTGTAGTTGCTAGCTTCTTGCTAGTTTTTTATCAATAAAATAGCTGTTCAAAAAAAAAAAACAATAACGGAAATTCAAGTAACCTAACTTCTAATAGACATGCAGAGAGAGAATGGAATATGATCGCTGACTGTTTCTTACCAGCAGATTTGTGGTCATCATCTGGTTGAATTATTTTTTGTTTTTTTGATAAAGATGAATAAGATGGATAGACGAACTGCGTTTGATTAGTGTGTGTTTTTTAGTCGGTATGTAGAGAAGTAACTGTGTCAGGCCAAGAAAGAAAGCCACACAAAAAAAGTGCGGGTCGGACTAACGTACAGTATAAAACCACTCGGGTCAGGCCGGGTCGGATAGCGGGTTGAGTCAGATCCTATGGGCCAGCAATCCTAATAATTGTATTTTGTATATATATATTTATAATTAGGGCATCTTCGTGGCTGTTTTTGGACACTTCCTCACCTACCCCAAAATGTACTCTACTGAGTTTCGAGCCGAAGACTTATTGTGAGAAAAATAAAGACACCTAACCACTAGATAACACCAAACCACTAGATAACATGTTTTCATGTTAATTATATATCATCTTATTTATACCTAACATTTCATTTTCACAAAAATAACATTATGAATCTTTACAATAATCGTATCACAAAGTGTCTACAGATTACACGATCAACTATTGCACATGATGACTTTAAATGAACAATCCATACATATATAAATTACTAGTTTCATAGCCCGCCCGGATGGGCGGGCTAGTTTCATAATCTAACTTAACGAATTCTAATTGGACGTAAATAAATCATCAATAACGCAAAATATCTTAAACACAAAAATTGAAATATTACCAAAAGGCCATATTTACTTATTACTCATTTATTATTTTTGTTTGTGTTATGTAATACTTGATGCAAAATATATAAATTGATTGATTTAATGAGTTTCTGGCTACTCCTATCGATTTCTCTACTTTTATGTTGATACGGCTTAACATTCAACATCTAACTCAAGATCTATTGACCGGTCCCATATATGATCTCATCAAAGGCACGTGCAAGAGTGTTGTGGAGTTAGAATACCATCTGGAAGAAGTATTCAAAGCTACCAGTGATCAGTTAGATTGGCATAATCCTAAAGGAAAACCGTATCCCTATGATCTTAGCAAGCCACTTCCTTTAATTCCGGATGCACGAGGTCGTCTAATCATCCTATATGATCACTTCATAAACAATGATCTCCAATATCTAAAAGGAGGAAGCTCAAGTCGCAAATACACAACTTCAATTACCAAGACAAAGGTTGCTGATTACGGTCATATTAAATGGATTGAAGACAAGATTCCTAGAAGTACATGGAGTGAGGCACAAGTTGTCTATGACAAACACACCTACTGGGGAACATATCACTGGGGACCAAAACGTCAGAGATTCTATGGATATGCTACCAACATGGAAACTTCAAAAGGTGTCTATTTAAAACACATGATTATTGATGTTATAAGTCTCAAGATCATGGAATTCTTTGGTTACAAACATTTGGAAGAGATCACAGTTCAAAGACAAGATGATAAGCTCTACAAGTTTCGAGAAGGCGACTTCAAAAGACTTCATCGCGAAGATATTGAAGATATGTTACTTCTTCTTGTTTAGGGAAAGCTGACGAATCTCAATATGGATGAACGGTTTGCACTTAATGTGGCTTTGAGAATGTACACAAGACGCATTGTAATTCAAGAACGTGTGGAGGATCTACAACTGGCAGTTGAAAGCTATCAGAAGAAGATAAACCTCACCAAACCTGACACATACCGTTCAGACATCAGTAAAAAGACTCCATACACTGCTTACCGTGATATCCAAGGCATTATCTATCAAGATGACATAAACAAAAATCATTTGATGCGCACCGATGAACTTCATTTTAGCGACGGCACACTCAACCATGTTCGCACCAGTCTCAATGATATTGCTACTGGGATTCAAATGGAGTATTTGCCAAAGAGAAAGTGGTCAAAACAAGACAAGCAGAGAGCCCGAGTGATGATTAAAGCCATTGACAAGAAACTCAAAGACAGGAGGTTGATGCGAAGTCTTGAAAAGTTTGTTGGTGGAAGACCTTACAGAGGAGACCTTCGGCTATTACAAAGGACCATATGATTCTATCATATGATGTCCTTATCATTCAGGTCAAATCTTGTAAATAATAAAACTTGTGAATATATTAATACTAGCCTCAGGCCCGTCCGTTGGACGGGTTCCTTTAAGAAATTGTTTAGAGATTATTAAATGGATTTCCAATGTATAAAAATTCAACTTATACAATAGATAATTGAAATTTTTTATTACAAAATTTAAAATAAACCATAAAAAATACTTAGAGAAATGTTAAAGTATATGTACATTTGATAAAACTAACATCGAGAAATAAAAAGACATAGAGACTTTGTAAAACATGATGTCATAATTTAGCATAAAGCATAAAAAATCCTTAGATAGAAGTAGTAAAATGCTTGATACAATAACGTTAATATGAATATAAACCTATAATATATGAACAACTTTATAGACAACTTTGCAATTAGTGTTGTTATCGTCTTTGTCGCAATATAAAACCTTCAATCTTTTTATGCTTTTGATTACGAAACAAAACATAAAACTATCGCAACATAGCTTCACGACCCACCCGAATATTGTAAATATATAGATCACAACCAAATCATGTAGATATAGTCTTTTACATGATAAAAAACTTGAAACCTTCTTATAACTTTGATGCATGAATTTAAACAAATGCATTCAAATAATTGGTCAGGCATGTAAATCTGAAACAATGAGGGAAAATATTACAGTACTTTCTTACCTATATCATATCCAAGTAATCAATTGCTGACGGCCCAACTCATGTAACCTGGGTCATTTGGCTCAACAACTTCATTCTGGGTGATGTCTATTGTCAACCTCTTGTAAAGATTTTATAAATTGCAACTAAAAGAACTTAAAGTCATATAAAATTTACAACTAACCAAACTATAAGAGCTTATAAAGTCATACAAACTCTATAAAACAATACTTGTCATATTCCTACTTACATATGAATCAAAACAAAGATGCGGTAAAGAATCTATAACTTTTAGAGCCGTAAAGAGTATGACATTTCATTAATGCTTCAAATTTACCAAATCACACAAAAAGCGCCAACAAAGGATTTGTTCCCGTCTTCAAAGAAAGTCTTGATAGAACTAATTTTGTAAACTTGGTGATTCATTGGGACAAAAATCTTGAAGCGTAGTTCACCGTCACTTTTGCCGGATTCTTTTTTTGTTTATAATTTTGACTAATGGTATTTATTCCCGATTTTGTAAGTGAAATCTGAAAAGAGAGAAAAATAAAAGCTTTCATTAGGCACATCCTAAAATCTTAAAATTTTAGAGAAAACACAAGGCATAAGAACAAAAATTACGAAATACAAAGATAATGAGTTAAACGAAAAAAGAGTAGAAAATGGTCATTCTAAACTTGGTAATTCATTGGGACAAAGTGCTTCATATATTATATAAAAGAAATAACTTGAAGTTGAAATAGCATTTTAACTTATATCAAGTTGCTTACGGATGAGTATTTTTAGTTATAAACTTTCTCAAACTTGTGAAATGGGCAGAATGGGCCAAACGGGATAAAAGTCACTGAGTTTTACAACCTCCTATGTTATTTACTAAATTACATGATATCATAAAATTAATGACTTTTGTAACAGTTATATTGTGATGCTAATAAGTTTTTAAGGTTATAATTACATTTTCAACTACGTTCGTAATAAGTTTTCTTGTTTGACTCATTACTCAACTCGCTTAATATGCAAATGTTAGCAAAATAGTTAAATGACAAATCAAATAGCATGTCATGACTCATGTGCCAACAGGTGTTGACTACCTTCAACATAAGAGAATAAAAATAGTATTATCCAAAGCACACCTCATTAGGGAAATTGGTTACCGAATGCGCAAGGATGTCGAAGGTTAGTGAGAAATTTATTTCAAGATTAGTAAGAACATAACCTGCGTAGAATGGTAAAGAGTGTTGAAGCTAAAATTAAAATTTCTATATGTTAAACGAATATATAAATATAATCAGTGTCACGGACCTTGTATCGTAGTCCTGAGATTGTTTCCATATAATATGAATGCGACTCCCCAAGATCCTTGTGGCTCCAGATTCTGAATATAGGGAGTTACCAGGCTTTGCACAAATAATGGGTTACCAATTAACTCTTGCTGCCCACATCTGTTCCGGCACCTCCGTTCCTGATATAAAAGGTCATGCAAAATAGTTGAAATATATCTACATGTGAACAAAAAATTTGCTTAAACTTGAAAGAAAGAGTATTTTTACCAATTGTTTTCTACACAGATTTGTTTCCCGCAGTCATAATCTCCTCAAACAACTCATTGTATTCCAACACCAATTGATTCACAATTATTTCAAGGGTTATTAAGGAAAAAATAAACTAACAAAAATGCAATAAGAACAAAATGTACACCTGCCCTCTTGTCGATTTTGTATGAGACCAATGTAGAACTCATCGTTAAATAATTTTCATTGTTTTTCCCGACATCATGGAGAATAAGTAGTTCACCAGTACGTTTAATATCTTCAAGGTTTAAACTATTAAGTACATTCGATTCAATCACCCTCATGTGTGCTCTTCTCTCAAGTTCTGATACTTGTTCCAACGTTTCAGTCCCTCTAAATCAAACTCACTAACTGCAAAACCACCATAATTAAGCTCAACATATATAATGATGCATATAGTCGTTTAAAAAGAAATTGATGTATACGATTGCAAAAATATTTCACCTATGAAACCACATACTAAAGTGTGTGGCCAATATGATCACTTAAGCTGAAATCTTTTCAAATTTTACCTAATAACAAAATGTAAATGTAATTTGAGGATACCTAGTCCTTGACATTTAGTAAAGATTGTGAATGAATGTTAAAATCTTGAACATACATTATAGACTTTATACACTCTGCTTTTGACCCCTATCTTAGAATAAAAAAATGAAACAAACTGAATATTTATTTCACAAATAGGAAATAACAAAGTATAGCAGCCATATCATACCAACAATGAGCTGCTTTCAGGCTTTGATGTGTATCTGTTCGACTTTCCAATCTTTGAAGTTGTTTTCATTGTTGCCCAGTTCCGGTAGTTCTTGTGTTGTCATGTACCTCTGCACTAAACACATATTAAAGGAGGCCGAAATCATAATACAGAACCATGATATTGCACTTCAAAGCTTACGCATGGATGGTTATTCATTATTTGTGGTCAGGTAGTTTGTCATTAATCGTCCTGTTTTTCCATCTTCTATTTTTTAGTCTTGGAAATGTTGGTAAAAATAGCATATGCTGATCTTTATTAGAATAACAAAAAAAATCAGATGACATATCTCTATTGCACTAAAACAATAATAAGAGCATACCTTTTAAGAAGTACCTTTGTTAGTTCCCGGTAGAGGATATGTACCAGTAGGACTGTCTTATTGCAGTTACTCTCTTTTTCAAACATGCAACTATAATGCAAAAGACAGTGTTTAGAATAAGGAAGTGTTTAGGTAGAAGTGTTTGGGTAAACTTATAAAAAACAGTCTTTTCCAAAAACAACATCTTAGAGGCTTTTATTTATCGTATTTCAATACCAAATGATTCTAACCTGTTGCGTAAATAAAATTTCAATACCAAATGAGTTCTCTATTGAATACCTGTTGTGGAAATAAAGTCAGCTTGCCCATTGGAAATACATTTGGGCGTATTTCGACCCATTCCATTTCTTTTTTTATGCAATATCTATATCTATATCTATAACCTATATAAAACAAGCTTTTGAATACCTAATCTTGGCCCAAAAATCTGAAACAATGACACGTTGATAATCTTAAAATAATCAACGCTTCATATTAACCGGCATTTAATTCTCACAAAAATTACCCATACAACCATGACTGTAACATCTCCCTTTCAATCAACGGCTCATATTCATTTCCCCTTTCAGCATTAAATGTAAAACAAAACCTCCAATATTCATCATTAAATGAAAAGTCAAGTCAACAAGAACAGTCAAACTCAACTTTCAACATTCATTACTTTTAGTATAAATACCATTCCATTGTAACATTTCATATAATCCTATAAAAAAATAATTCTTCAAACCAACCATTAACATCTTATCCCCTAAATTCAATATTTTCTAAATCAAGATATGTGGACGAAAAACAAGATTGTAAAATTTATTAGCAACAAAGAATTATGCCCAATCTGATCATTAATCGTATGAATCAAACTCAATATGTTGTGAACATCAATTTTTTCAGTATATTCTCAGTTCATATAATTTTATAAGTTTATTAACTTATTATGTTAAATTTAATGCTATAGATTATGTTGTAATGATATTAAACTAAAAAAATACATCTCCATTTTTAATGCTCCCCAATGAAACTCTGAAATCAACTTCATTCTTAATGTTATTAAATCATATATGATTTTAAATATCAATGGTTTTTATAATATTATGAAACCAGATATCAATGGTTTTCTAACTATAGGTTATAGATTTTTTTATGTTAGAAACATAAAATCCGTCTTATTCTTGAAACCATATATTATTGGTTTTCAAAATTTAAAAATCAATTAATTAAGGATAATTCGAAAAATATAATTGCTTAAATTAGAAAAGTTTAAAGAATATTAAACATTTAATAAAAACTGAAAATCCTTTTGGAAACTATAACACAAAATCTCTCAAAACAAAACCTTCAACATTGAGCATTAAAAGAAAAGTCAAGTCAACAAGAACATTCAAACTCAACTTTCAACATTTATCACTTTTAGTATAAATACCATTTGATTGAAACATATCAAGTAATTTCCTATAATTCCTATGAACAAATAAATCATCAAAACAACCAATAACATCTTATCCCCTTAAATTCAATTTCAAGAGTAACGAATGTGACGAAAACAAGATGTAAATTTATTAGCAAACAAAGAATTATGCCCAATCTCATTAATCGTATGAATCAACTCAGTTATGTTGTGGAACATCAATTTTCAAGGTATATTCTTAGTTAAATTAATTTTATATGTTATTACTTAATATGTTATTTTAATGGCTATAGTTTATGTGTTAATGATATTAAACTATGAAATTAACTTCATTTTTAATGTTATGAAACTCTTAAATCAGCTTCATTCTTAATGTTATTAAATCATATATGATTTTAGATATCAATGGTTTTTATAATATTATGAAACCATATATCAATGGTTTTCTAACTATAGGTTATAGATTTTTTTATGTTATGAAACATAAAATTAGTCTTATTCTTGAAACTAGATATCAATGGTTTTCAAAATTTAAAAATCTATAACCTATATCTATCTATATATATAACCTATATAAAACACGCTTTTGAAAAACTAATCTTGACCCAAATAATCTAGAGAATGACACGTGTAAAAACAAAAATAATCAACGGCTGAAAACATATAACAAAACCCTCCCAGTAATTAACGAAAATCATTAATGCAGAACTCTTAACCGAAAATCATTAATGTTAAAAAATATAGGAAAGTTTGAACAACATTAATGTTGAAAGAATTTAAACAAAACTCTTTTTGACACGTACCTGTCTTCACCAAAAATAAGGGAATCCTACCAAGCATCACATTAATTGAAGTCATACGAGGTAATAACATAAAGTCTTAAACCGAAAATTATTGATTGTACAAAATTTATAGGAACTTCTTTACGAAAAACAATGAATGTTCAAAACAAAATCCGTAAAATCTTTTTGACATATACTATATTCAAACTTCCTTTTATATATAATCATTAAAAATGAAAAAACATTTCTAAAGTTAACAACCTTAAAAAAATAGAAACAAAAACAAATTCAAGCATTAACAAAAGTAAATTATCTCCCAATATGATCTAAATCAATAAAAACACAATAGCCAACAAGTATCAAAATGCCAATGTTTTTTCTAATAATACCTTAAAACTCGCCGCCCAACGGGCGGGCCTTGAATCTAGTATATAGATACCACATAGTTAAGCTCTTGTGGACCATTATCCACATAGTTACCCGATTTCTTTGATAGAAGTTCTTCCTGAACTTGTTTCAAATATTCCAAGTCCACCCTCCCTTTGTTGGGCCAAGTATACTATAGCTTAAGTAAGGGTTGTTTGGATAGCTGATTGCAACAACTGATTACCATTAAATCGTGGTAATTATGGATTGTTTGGAAAAATTAGTTTAACAGCTACTTAACCATGGCATGTTGCTGTTAGGGGGTGTTTTGATAGCTTAGTTTAGTAGCTAATTAACCTTAACCTGTTGTAATTAGGGGTTGTTTGGATAACTTATTTCAGCTGCTAATAAACCTTGACATGAACATTTCAACCTCTTTTAATAATGTGTTTAACTATAGGCTGTTTGGATAACCTGTTTCGGTATCTTATTAACCATGCCTTATTGTTACCTAATGACATATATGTTTCATTAATGGATTAAAGTTAAGAATAAATTTACAATGGTAAAAGTTATAGCATAAGAAAAAAAGTGTGCAATAATACTTGCCTTGACTTGATTATGTTCATTGATTGCAGCCAAAAGCATTGTTGAGTTGTACCTGCGAAAATAAAACTCAATTTATAGATGCAACACCAGAGGATAATACAAACCAAATGTAGAATGAAATCACATATACATATATACTTTTTCAGGATATATTTTTATCATTAACATTGTTTGGCAGTCTTCCCCATGCAATAAATGCTCAATATCACCTGCCAACTCTCGGAGAGCCTGTCATTACAATCACGAATATTTCAATACCAAGTCAGCTTGATTTGATTTATAAAACATGATGCAACACAATTTTGTGCGTTTATGTGACTGTTAGTCAAAGTGTGTCACTTTTTAAGCATATTGTATATGATAACTATGATAATTACACCAGTGGGTTGATGTTAAACAAACAAACCTGAATAGTAATTGTAAGAGATGCCATCAATGGCGTATATTTCTTGACTTGATAATCTAGAAAAGTCCAAAAAAATCTTCAAACATTAATAGAAATCTCAATCCTAATATCATAAACTAATTGTTACAATATTAGTTGTGTAAAATAAAACAAAACCCATTAAATCACCTCATATCGAGGAATGATTGATTTCAAAGCTAAAATCAATAATTAAAATCCCTAAATCGGCATACATCAAAATCAAACAACGAACCTAATTTGATTTAATCCGAACAAATTAAATAAAATATTACCTCCAAAGATGATTCTGAAGCGGTTGAGAAATTTTCAGTGGATGATATAGTCGGAATTCTCCAATGGTGGCTCTTAATTTTATTGAATCCTAATGAAACCTCATATTTGATTCAAAAAATTAAAGTGATCTGTTGAATATGTTTGTTGTGGTTATGGATCTGAGTGTGATTGAGAGAAAAAAAGGGACGGTTTAATTTTTTAGGAGAGAATAATAAAAATGAAACAGCGGCCAAATAAATTGCTTTTATTTTTTTATTTTGAGGGTTGACTTAATCAAATTGGTCAGTCCTATGTGGCAGGAGAAATGAATTATGTGTCGTATTCCTGAATTTTGAGTGGAAGACCATTCTTTCTCCATCTTTCCTATATATAGGTTTTAGATAAAAATAAAATAAAAACTCTTTCATAATATAAATATAACATATTTTAAGTTTGAAATTTCTTTTAGTGCTAAAAATTTACATAATTAAATAATTAATTAAATAATTAAAATTATGAGTTATTCGGTTAAGTTTAATCCATTTTGAATTTGATTCGGTTCAGTTTTCGATTTTACTCAAAAAAAAAATTAACCAAACAACCCGATAACCTAACCGATGAACACCCCAAAATATATTAGGTTCAACCATGTGTTTGGATTGGACTCGTTTGGGTTCGGCTTGAAATTCATAGTGTTTATCATACCTTAAGACATACATGCATAAAAAACCTCACAATTATTGGTTACAAAATTCCAGACCTATCATTTTTCAATAACAAAACCATGTGTGTTACAACTTGGGATCCTAGTTACACGAAATTTGATCTGGACCTTACGACATGACAAAACTTTACTTGCACAAGTGGCTTGCTGTCAAGTTTACTTACTTATCTTTCAACTAGATGCCTACTGTGAGTGTCTTCATTATAAGAAAGAAACATATACAAAACCTACTGATGTATCATGTTTGTAGGCTGTAGCTATTCATTTATATACATAACCATCCAGCAGGATGCTTCTTCGTATATGTTTGGTAACTATCTAGGAACCATACGAGTCCTACGAACCAAGGTGAACATTATCTGATGTTAGTTGATCTTTAAATTGCAGAATCATAAACATAAATGTCACTAATTCAGATCATATTTTTGCATTGAAAAATGTTATATCCTTCTACGCATCCTCCTGATGCTTAGGTGTCAATCATCTAACGACGAGGGAAAAAGTGGGTCATGCTTATAAGTTTATAGATGATTGACACCCAATGTTATAAGAAGGATTAGGATATAGTATTTCTCTTTTGCATTTGACCCTTATTCGTTTAAACTGATCAATTAACGCATATAAAAGCTTTTAGCTAAACAACTTCAAAAGTCATGCATTCTCTAACCAAAGCTAATGGTCAGCAAGTTGATACAACGGGTTCCATAAAAACTACAGAAAACTTCTCAAAAAAAAGTATCTAACTTTCTGTGAAACATATCTTTTTTTGTTACTACCAAAATATCTCAGCCTCTGATGATGGATCAACTGAATGCCCTATGTGAAAACATTGTGGAGCACTAGATCAGCGAGTCTTCGAAGAGCTGGATCTTCCTACAAATAGTAAAGCATAGATCAGATTTCCATGTATGTATGAGTATATAGAATAACTAAACTCATGTGTATCTAGTTAATGGTTCTAATGGTTAAAAGTAAAAAAAAAACTTGAACCAAGGAAAATGTAAAAACATTTCTAACTGTCTACAAGTCACAAAAAGTACATTCAAGTGTTTGCAACCTTATCAGCCCGAATTCTTTCAAATAAATATCATCGTTATTCAGTCACAGGTACTGTTCTATTGTGGTTATGTATGTGATATGTATGTATGCATATAAACGTCTTACACAAGCGAAGTTGAGATATGCAGGATCTCTCAATTTGGCAGGGTAGCATTTGCTCAACGCGTCACAAGCCCTGTAAGTAAATTTGGCCACCATTAGTCATAACATCAAAAATGATAATAAAGGCGTTATGGGGGTGTTTTGGATCTGTTATTAAACTACTTGATCATCTTCCTATTGTGT
>BQNB010091771.1:0-26787 GCA_026074375.1 Tanacetum coccineum
AGTGAACACGTACATTACAAAAAGTACATTGCGGATTTGTTGACGTCGTCAATGACTTGAAAACACAGGGTGTTATACCTACAACTGAATGGACACTAAGTCACTCACTCCTGATTCTGTTCATTGCAGAAACTGGCCATAGCCGGACATGACTTAGTCCACTTAAACAATTGAGATTTGAAATTAACATATTTATAAAAACTTTGATTCTTTCACATTTGATTATGAAGCCTAAACCTCGAATACAAACATATCTAATTCAATAATTGAATGGACACTAAGTCACTCACTCCTCATTCTGTTCAATGCAGAAAATGGTCGAAACCGAACATGCCTTAGTCTACTTAAACAATTATGAATAGACATATATGATCCATAGCATAGAATTCATGAAAACTTGTTTCTTTGCCAAAATTATTTGTCAGATTTTGAGTACACTAGAAACTGATCGTTTTATTTTTCACAGACATTCACTTAATAAGCATTATAATCATGAAGCAACAACATTATTACATATACAAAACACTTTCACAAAACCACAAACAATTAAACTGATTTTTACCATTAACCTTTACTGAATTTTGACTTTTGAGTTTGACCAGTTGACCTTACCGATTTTGACAATTAGACTTTTTACTGAGTTTCAAAAATAATGACTTTTGTTACCATAAACTCAATATCATCTAAGTGTTTAAATCATTGACAGATTATAACCTGTGCACAAAGAACTAAACTCGGTAAAATAACCTCATCAAACGTTCAACACGATCCCACATTTCCTTGGCCGTCTTACAAGAATCCACAGAATTGTAAATCTCATTAGGAATAAAAAGAAGAATCATATTCGTGAGTTCCATTTCCATATCATAGTACAATAAGTCATCTCTTTGAAGATCCTCTACTTCTTGCAACCTTGGTATTATTAAACCTGTAGGTGTGATGTTCCTAAACACATAAGGTCCATCTTCTAGTGCTTTAAGAAGCCACTTCTGATTTTCCCTCTTGCGATTAAGAAATCGTTTGAATCTACTCGCCCAAGGTATGTAACTACCCCTTTTAAGCATGGGTGGCCTAGTCTCAGAACCGGCTTCAGCAAGGGATTGTTGGTATGTTTTGGATGTCGACATGTCTTAAGATTCAAAGATTGGATCTTTTTAGACGAATATGAGTGAGATTTGTGAGAAAATATCCAAACTCGGTAACAGTAGTCAAATTCGGTAACACTGTTCACGGACAACAAGTAATCTAAAAACGAATACCCTTCTCGAACAGTACACTATCAAACTCGGAAATCTTCAAATAATAAACTCGTAAACTACAAACTACTCAAATTCGGTAACACTATTCTCGGTAAACCTAAATTGTTAAAATCTAACAGTTATGAATTATTAATAACCACAAATTCAATGAAACCAAATTTTATAAAGACTAGATAATCCAATTGTTCTAAAAACTCAAATTCGATGAAACCAAATTTGATTGCCGAGTTTAGTAAATCTTGAAAAACAGATTTTAACACTTCAAAACATGATAAAACAGTGAAATGAAAGTGTAAAATGAGTTGTAAAGCTTATTACCGAGTTTATGCTTAGTAAAATTCCCTATATCACAAATTTGATAAAACCAAGTTTGTAAACTTAACAAACTCGATAAAACCGAGTTTAATACCGAATTCCTGATAAACGACTTTTGATAGAACCAAAAGATCGAATATATTTATTGCAATGATATTTCGTACTGAAATTGCTAAATTTACAAGAAAAAGTCTTCCGAAACTCAAAACCACTCTTCCGAGAATGCAAAGCTTCAACCGAAAATCAAAACCACCTTTTCGAGAATGAAATGAACACTTCCGAGAACACTATAACGTCCAAAAACTCGAAATCACAGCCAAAATCAATCTCGACACCTCAATAGCACCTACCGAATTCCGAAATCATCAATTCTTGATTCTCGGTCGAACAAAAACACGCACAAATCAAGCACTCTACTTCTCTATTGGCGATTGATACCACTTGATAGGTCACATGAATCTTGAATCAATCATATCAACATGTAAGATTAGAGAGAATGAGAGCAAGTGAAGGGAAAATTCAAATCTTATTATGGAGGGAAAATGAGAGTTGGTTACAAGAGCATCACCCTCTAATGAAGATTAGAGGGCTATTTATAGGCAATGGGAGGGAGGCTTCCCTTCCTTATTTTCCTAACTTGACAATACTAGTCCCTAGACTTTGGATATTATGTTATTTCTTACTTAAAGCATAATAAACCTTATTACAAGCTATATTAAACTAAACAAAATAAAGTCTAATAACAAAATATAATAAAACCACATAATCGACACTTTTCCATAAACCTAACAAATTACCCCTATTATATTGCATGAAATCACGAATTCGGTTCCTTCACCGTCGATGGGGATGTGGACGACTTTCTCGTCACAGATAATTCTAGCATGGTACTTGGATAACCAATCCATACCAATGACGACGTCGAAACTACCAAGTTTAATTGGCACGAGATCAATTTCGAAAGGTTAGTTTAACAAAGTCAGGGTGCAACCTTGGATAACGGTGTTTGTGCTTACTAGGTTTCCGTCAGCCATCTCAATATTGTAAAAGGTATTTATTGTAATGGGTAGAATATTTAGCATAGAGGCAAGAGATATAGATACGAAGCTTTTATTGGCTCTAGAATCAAATAATACTCTAGCTAGATGTTGGTTTAGAAGGAACATACCCATTCTTCCCTTTTATAGCTTTCGATCCAATTGAAATCGTGCACTCTTTCCTAAACAAGTCACTTGCCAGAAAATCTCCATAGATCAATGTGATAAAGAATGATCCATCTCCTGAAGTACATCTTTGTCTTAGCAACACATCCTCCATCTTCTTCAACTTAGCTTCATCCATTGTCAAAGATATCTCCTTCCTGATGTCTTGTGTACTTGCTTAGTGGAATCTCATCATCACCAAAAGCATAAGAATCAGTCCAGAATCACATTCATCATCTGTTCTGATTACCTGAAGTAGAAGACCTTTCCTTTAACTTTCAACTTGTCCAGACGATGACTCTCCAGACACATATGCTTCATACTCTGATGTCTTCTGCCATTTTGCACTATTCTCCCCCTCAGGATGAGCATCATCATGAGGATCGTCCTACTCTTGTGCCCTGACAAATATCTACAAGCATTTGTGGTACCTGATCTTCTAAAACTTCATCTGGAGAGCCAACCATATTGCTATGTCTTATCGTTGTAACAGAGGATCAGCTTTCATAGCAAGGTACAATTGATGTTGTTGTTCTGGAAAAGAGGATGATTGAACTTGTGCTAGATGAACATGAATAATATGACCCGACATATAACTGCGTACAGTGCATCAGCTAATTAAGGAATAGCATTGCCATTGCATATGAATCTGTGATGATATCTGTGCCTGCATACGCCCACGTTCTTGCAAATAGCTTTAGAGATTAATCTTTCCGTCTCTTCTTTAGTCGTTTTACTTTCCAGAATCAAACCATCGCAAGATACCCGAACTTGATCTCGAACTTGCGCAAGCACTTCTTCTAACATGCTCCGTTTTTACTTTCATCTTTCACCAACGGTAGCATATCCCATCATGACCTCATGAGAGAGAATATCAACAAGTTGATCACTTGTTGTCCCGTGCATGGACCTTCTTGAATATGTGCAAATAAGTAACCATATCGTCCCTGTAATTCATAAAGAAAACGGCTTTGTAGCATTTGAATCAATTGGTTTTTGCCTTCGATCACGATAGAAGACAATTGGTTTTTGTTAACTTTGGTCAGATGAACCTGATGATGGTCTAGGATGAGTAACCGTCAATTCCTGGAGTTTCTCGATATCCGAAGATACAAGAGTAGAGAGATTCCTAGGTGATCTAGTTGGTGTGGGAATTGGTGACATCCTATCTCCTCTACTTTCTTCCCATTTCACCATCTTCTCCTTAATTCAAACACATCATCAGTTATTTCATCTTCTCTTCATCACAATTACAGATGGAACAATATTGTATCATCTACCATTGGAGTACTTTATCTGATTTCCACCTCCGAGTCCTTGTAGTCTCTTTCCTCCTTTTCCTGAACAATCTCCACCTCCGGACTTTCCTTATCACTCATGGGCTCTAACCTAGTACCGGGAATAGATGTGTCATCATGCCTAGGGGGTAAACTATCATCAACATTCTTAGGATCTTCAACAAGATTCTCAATCTCCTCAACTGCTAAATGCTCGTATACCAGTGCCACATTTTCTCTTGCTTCTTGTTCTTCACGACTCTTGTGCTCAGCAAGACTTAACTTGATCCATGTCTTTTAAAATATCATCTTATCGATCTTTTTCTGTTGATGGCACAGAACATGTGGGTAAGTCTGCAATTGCCTGAACGGTAATCAAAAATGGATCACAGTTGATCGTTTTGGAACACTTGACTCAGCTGTCTCTATAGCAGGGTTAGGTGACCTAGGGGCGCTAGGTGTCCTATGCATTCCCTTGCTAGACTCAGTCGGCTGTGACTGAGTCAGAGGAACATCTTGCCCAAACACCTCTGAATACATATTATAATGCTCCGTAAGCTTCATCTCATCTGTAATCATCCATGCTGGTATCCACATCCCAACCTTGTTCTTGTTTCTTCCTAAATTGAAGATATTCTTCATAATATCATCCACTATGAAGAATTGTGAAAGCATCTCGAGCACATCTGACAAATGCATGAAAGATAATCATATAATGACCTGATGATGATCTTCGTAAATCGTGTGTATGGGATCGAAGTGGCAGGATGATGAAGCGAATATTAAATGCCTTCCCACATTAACTCCGCATAATCAACATGAATGTTATTGACAAAGCAGTATAACATTTGCATTATCTGCTACGGCGGTTGGTCCCATCCTGTAACCGCGTGTAGTCAAGCACTTGGAGAATATCTTGCATATCTGGCCCAATGCTGTAGAAGACCAGATATCTGAAATTAAGAAACCAGTCATGGTTCCATTGGTAAATCCCAACACTTGTTTGTAAAATGGAACCATATCAGAGAATAATGGTGGTGGTCAAAAACGAAGCATATTGTTACATTTGCTAGGAAGATGGAAAGATTGTTTTGAAGTCATCCAGAGTAAGTGTAAGCTCTTTTCTATCCAGCAAGAACTTGAGTCGATGCTTTGATCTGTCTTCTTTCAAAGTATGCCAGAACTGTGCCATATAAATCCAAGGTACATATGCTGAAGCTGCAATGCTGAATCATAACGGATGATTCTTAATAATATTCATCAGAATCTTGCTCTCTGATGGACATTGGCACATGTATCAACTCAACCTTCTGTTTGCATCCATAAGTCAAATCCTTTGTTTGGAGGACACAGTTCATCTGGATGAAACATCAGCTGCATGTTTGTCGTTGTGCCATGATGAATAATTGAATGAGTACAATTGAGTGTTAGGAAACAAATAATCTTTGACAATTTTTGTCTTTTCTCTCTATCTGTTTTATATGTTATCAGGCAATTCCTTTTTGACATAAATTTTAGATCAATTTTTTCTCATGTGCTCATTCTTGCTTTTTCTAGCACAGTCATAACGCTTTATTCGAATTATTCTTTTATATACCATATTGTGTGTTCTGCATTTCTTTTTCGAACAACTTTTTTGATTGACTTTTCGCGTATGAATTAGCTTCTCTCTTTCTGTTTTAGAATATCCTCACAGAAATTCTTATGTGACATGATACTCTCTCAAGAAGAGAAGATTTCTCTTTTGATTTGAACAAGACTCAGTTAGAAAAATTCCCCCCCTCAAGAGAATCCTTCAACTTCTTAAAATTGTTTTAAGAAAGAGTATCATTTTGACACAATAACAGATTTTGAGAACTTTTTCAAAAATCATGTGACAAAACTTTTCATGATGTTGATAATAATTGAATAATGTAATCACAAACCCACAACTGAATGGACACTAAGTCACTCACTCCTCATTCTGTTCATTGCAGAAAACGGCGGTAATCCGGACATACTTAGTCCACTTGAATAATTGAGATTTGGAAATTAACATATTCAAGTTTATAAAAACTTTTACTTTCACATTTGAATATGAAGCCAAAACATGCCTACAAACACATGCTAATTCAATAATTGAATTGGACACTAAGTCACTCACTCTCATTCTGTTCATTGCAGAACAAACGGTCTAAAACGACATGACGTTATTCCACCATAAAACAATAACGATAGACAATAAATGATCCATATCATAGATTCATGAAAACATGTTTCTTTGCCAAAATTATTTGTCAGATTTTCAGCACACTAGAAACTGATCGTTTTGTTTTTCACAGACATTCACACAATAAGCATTACAATCATGAAGCAACAACATTATTACATATACAAAACACTTTCACAAAACCACAAACAATTAAACTGATTTTCCACCATAACCTCTACTGAGTTTTGACTTTTGTTGACTACCGAGTTTGACCAGTTGACCTTACCGATTTTGACAATTAGTCTTTTTACTGAGATTCAAAAATAATGACTTTTGTTACCATAAACTCAATATCATCTAAGTGTTTAAATCATTGACAAATTATAACCTGTGCACAAAGAACTAAACGCGTAAATAACAGATGCGTAATGAAACAACCAAGTTTAAATCAAACACAATCCTACCCCATTCTAAGGATCATTTTATGGCCTTAAGTCACTTTTTACACTAAATCTAAGCCTAAGATTATGCACACAATATCATAAGGTACAAACCATTATCATAACAGAAACTCGGTAAACCTCATCTTTACCGAGTTTAAACTCGGTAATCCCAAAATAACTCAAAACACCTAATACATAATATCCACTTACGTTTGAGTTCCAGAAGTGAAATTACAATCGTTGTAATGAACTTAGATAGTGTAAAACAGATTTCTACTCAAACTCAGTAAAAGGATTCGGTAAAAAAGAAAAGTAAAAAATGAAATTAAAATCCTTTATATAGCCACCGAAAACAGTTTGGAAAATTGACATTTTCAGTCCTTGTACTTGACTATTACCGAAAACTATTGAAAAATTGTCACATTCAGTCCCTGTACTTAGTATTTACCGAATAATTTTGAAAAATTTACGCATTTAGTCCTTATACTTTAGCATTTCCAATTCTTGTTTGTGAATTTATACAAACTCCCCCTTAAACAATGAATCTTTTCAAACACTCCCCCTTGAAATAACAATTATGTAAAATTCATAGTCAGAAAATGAAAAATTGTTACTTTTTCAACTAAAACGCCCCCTCGAAAATAAACCATTCCAGAAAATTATTCATCTATGAGAGTTTATTATCAAAAAGAAGTTTGTCAATGAAAATTGTAAGAACTCCCCCTTGGATCATGATTCTGTATTTTGCAATGCAAAAGGTTTTAATAAGAAACTTGGAATCATGAAACAAAAGATTGTAATTCTTTTTAAACATGTTTTTATAATAAGAAAATGTTTCAAATCTTTTTGTTTATTTTTGAAATATGTAAGGTACATGAATGAGATGTTGATATATTTACGAAGATAAACCTTGTCAGCACTTTCCAACTGAGATGGAGTCAATATCATCTCATACCAATGCGATGAACTAGATACTCAAAGCGTTCTTTTGGAAGCGCCTTAGTAAATAGATCCGCTAGTTGGTATTCTGTTCCGACAAAGTAAATTTCCACAGTACCCCTCTCAACGTGTTCTTTAATAAAATGATACCGGATGTCAATGTGCTTTGTCTTAGAATGTTGGATGTATGACATGAAATTGCAATGGCACCTTGGGATTCACAATACATCGGAATCCGATTGTATTTAACATCCATGTCAAGCATTTGATACTTATCCATATCACTAACCACACATTGCAGAGGCAAGAAACATTTCAGCTTCTGCAGTACCATCGAGACATACTTGTTTCTTTGAACTCCAATTCACGAGTTCCACCTAAAAATTGCAAACCTCCTGATGTGCATTTTTAATCAACTTTACAACACTGCATGGTCCGCATCTAATAGGCAATTAGTTTCAAAACCATAATCTATCAAATCATAGGCCCATGTAAATAAGGACAGTCTTAGGTACCTGAAAGATCCGTTTGGACCTCTTTGATGTGTTGACCGTAGACGCTTGATAACGAGCACATACACAAGTAGCAAGGCTATGTCTGTTCGAACTGACTGGTTAGATACATAAGCCTCCTATCATACGTACGATAAGTCGTTTTGATCAATAGAGTGCCTGAATAAATCAGCATCCAGCTCGCTGTTGTCATAGGTGTGCTCATGGAGACACATTCACCTAGACCATGTTTCTGAACAACTCTATTGCATCTTGTGACTGACTTATGAAGAAATCCACTGGGAGAATGATGAACTTGAAGTCCAGAAAGGAACTAGTTCACCCTCACGACATTTCAAAAATTGCTTTTCATTAAGTGGCAAATCTTTTTGAAAATCTGGATTTGTGATCCAAAATATGTCATCACATAGACTTTACAAGTAATATGTCTCCCCCGTGACGTCTTAGTAAAAAAAATTGGGTCCAATTAAACCTTTATTGAACCCTTTGTTCATTAGAAAAGAAGATACTTGTCATACCATGCACAGGTGCCTTGCTTAATACCGTAAAAGCTTTTTTCAACCTGTAACGTGATTTGGAAATTCAGAATCAATAAACCCTTCAGGTTGGCTGACATAAACTTCTTCTTTCAAAGGACCATTGAGAAAAGCCATTTTGACATCCATTTGAAAGAAAAATATATTCATAAAGAGCAACAAAAGCAATGAACATCTGAACATCCTCACGACGAGCAACAGGACAAATGACTCCTAAAATCAATGCCTTCTTCTTGCTTATAACCTTTAGCCACAAGACGAGATTTGTTCCGAACCACAATATTATCTACATCACACTTATTCTTCCAAAACCATTTGAGAGCAATAACATTCTTTCCTTCTGGTCGTGGAACCAATTCCTAAACTTGAAGTCTTTCAAATTGATTCAACTCATCTTGCATGGACTCAATCCAACAGATCGGACCATAGCTTCTTATGTTTCTTTTGGTTCCATAATTGCTATCGGTTAATGCATACATGCAAACGTCATAATCGGTATGTAGCCATAACGAGTCATAACATTTGGATGGTCACCATAACTTGTGCTAGAGGATGATCTTATTTGTCCAACGTGAGTCGATGGTTGTACTTGATGGGAAATGCCTGCACATTTGATGTTTCGAGATTCATTGTAGATGACTCAATAGTCCTCATGATTCGGGAGAATCAAATGGAACAAATGTGTATTACCATCAAAATCAGCAAATCTTCTTGAATTGAATTCATCAGAACTATTCTGATAAAGAATTGGGAAGTTTGTTAGCAGATGTTGTGACAACAGAGGAGCCTCATGTGTGTCAACAATGATTGAAGATGTAGAAGGTGAGTCTTCTTGATCATGAGTCGGTTGTGCAGCGGAATTGATGGTAGTATCAAAAGATTTCCTGCTCAAAATAATCTTCAAACATTGGACCGAACAAATTATCCAAATCCTCTTTTGAAGGAGTATTCATATGTCATCTGATGAATTTTGATTATTAAACCGTTAAAGTTCGGGTTCTAAACAATCGTGTTCAGAAGCTATTGCGTAAGTAGTTGTAAACGAAGCCGAGTCGAGCCGATACTGCAAGCCGAGCTCGACTTCGAATACTAAAACCTTCGAACTCGAAACTCGGCTCGAGCTCGGCCAAGCTTTATATTTCAAGCTCGAGCTCGACTCGTTATAAAACTCGAGCTCGATTATTTCCACATTTCATGCTCGAACTCGATAAATACTCTCCATATGAAGCTCGACTCGACACGATTTATGAAGCTCGATAAGGCCTGCTATCCCGGCCTCCCCCCCCCCCCCCCCCCCCCCCCCCCCCCCCCCACCCCTCCCCCCCCCCCCCCCCCCCCCCCCCCCCCCGCCCCCCCCCCCCCCCCCCCGCTTAACGAGCCGAGTATTATGAAGCTCGAACTCGACTTGAAAATATACTCGAGTAGACACATCATGTACCGGTAATTGTTCCATCGTCTGAGGAAGACCTAAAGTTAGCAGAGGCTACAAGAAATAAAATGCATGCGAAAATGAATGACTCTACCTGTGTGGAAAAGAGGGTTAACATTACACCCCCTAATTACTCAAAAAAAAAATTTATGGCAACATTCACCCCTCAGACTCAACTGACACCTGAGCAAGTATTTTGGTTATTAGATCTAGAAAAACAAAAGGCCGAAGAGCTAAAGGCAAATGCCCCATCCCTGCCTGTTCTACCACCTGCGACCGTGTATCCTTCAAATACACCGGTCCATCTGGTCCCTCGAACGCTTCCAACTACAAGTCAAGTAAATATTGGTCTGTATGTAATTACTCAACTATTTTGGGATTTTGAGAAAACATGTTAAAAATCTTAACACACCCACGTGGCTAACTGATGGGGAAAGGGGTTTTGAACAAACAAAATGGTGTTACTTAAACGAAGTAATTCCATTTTTCAATCTACTCAAAGAATTTTTTGAAGGAATTCAAAAATCTCTGGTCACTGAAGTTAGGGCAATGAAAGACGTTTTGAAATATGAAGCCGAGTGTGGACCAGAAAGAGAGAATATATTTACTAAGTGGTGATATGAACAGAAAAACCTTCTCATTACAAATGAGAACTTAATTGCTGAATGCTTATCCAAAGATGTGTTTTATACTGCAACTGATTCTGTATTAAATGTGTCTAGATTTTCTGACATGCATAATGCTTTCACTATTGCTCAGAAACGTATTACCGACCTTGAATCTAAAAATTTTAATCTGAGAAACAAGATTCAAAATGATGATCAGGACTCAATGATAAAATATTTCTCCAAACTTGAAGTTGAACACTTTAACTTACAATTAAAGTATCAAAATCTCAAAAAACGTTTTTGAAAGCAAAAACCAGTGACGTCTTCGATGCACCTTCATTTGATTCAATGATGTGATTGGGAAACTAAATGAACAGATTCAGAGGCAATATGATTCATGAATTAAAGGAGAAAATCTCTCACTTAAAGGAAAAATATTAGTGACGGCATATCCCACTCTTAACCATAAGGCCTATAGTTTCACAGAACAAAGATTAACTGCAAAGGTCAAATGCCCTTCACGATATCCAATGAACCGCTTTAAGGCAAAAAATGAAAAGTTAAGCATATTATAAGTGAACTAGTAAAGATTCAATTAATAATAACGCACCCAAAACACTTACCAGAACAACTCTTTTATAGCTGAAATTGAAAACCTTAAGGCTTAACTTAAAGATAATTCCAAATGTGTCACTATACCTGATAGTAAACCTAAAGTGCTGGCTCCTGGTAGTTATCCTATAGATATTGAACCAATTCCCCCTAGACTCAAGAAAAATCAAGAAGTGCATCTACACTATATCAAGCACCTTAAGAAAAATGTAGAAACCCTTCGTGAAATAGTAGAGGAAGATAAGGTGAAAAGACCACTGTACCTCTCTTGCATTAGCTTGTCGTTACACTAAACACTCTCAGGAGCTGCTAAAATATGTAATAGGCACGTGTCCTAAAGACTCTAGCCCTTGCAATAAACAGAAGGCCTCTACCAATTCACTTAGGAAAAAGCAAGTTACTTTTGTCAAACCATGTGAAACCTTAACTCATAACACACCGCCATAAGTTGAGCACCAGAAAATAAATTCAACTAATGCTCCTGGAATTCCCTTTACAAGAGTAAAAGGTGCCTCAGCAGCTAGCAGGTCAAAGCCTAGGAGCAATACGAAGAAAGATAGGACCTTACAGATAAAAGTGCCTTGAAACAAATAGAAGCCCATTCTAAGACGAATAAGTCGAATGAGAAACAAAAGAATCATTTGATTCTAGTTATAAGCTATAAGCGTAACTGTAATAAAATTCGAATCTAATACCTTCTTGCACAAAACTTGTAACTAATGCTTAATTTCTATTAAATCATCATCAATGTATTGTGGCTTCTGAGATGTTTGTAAAGCAATCCCCCTGCCACAAAGTGTGGCGGTTAAGCAAGTTAAAGCAAAAAAAACGTTTAGAATGCCACAGGAAATTGTTTTACCCACTATCGGCCAACAGTGGCGACCCACTAGCAGACTATTACCTTTACGAGATTAAGTGGCCTTAACTAGGAATACTCCAACCTAAGGACTTGCCTACCAAAACAAGGAAGCCACTGGTAGACTTCTCCCGTTAGGAAGACAGTGCCCTTTAGTTAGGTCTACTACTCTTAAGAGTGACTATATGCCAGCTGAACCACATGAAACTATTGCCTCTGTAGCATATAATCTTGCATGCACTAACCAACTGGACCCCAATTGCAATTGGGGATCCAATGTATCCAAATCTCCATTTTCGCCTTTATTCAAATGCTTGTTGTATAGATCGTTCTCTGGTATTTGGACTCAGGCTGCTCAAAACATATGACTAGAGATTGCTCATGGTTTAGGAATTTCGTGAAAAATTTTATCAGGACTGTTCGATTTGGAAACGACCATTTTGGTGCAATTATTGGCTATGGGGATTATGTTATTGGTGATAGTGTAATTTCCAAGGTATACTATGTAGAAGGACTTGGACACAACCTTTTCTCTGTTGGTCAATTTTGTGATTCAGATCTTGAAGTTACCTTCAGAAAGCACACATGCTTCGTCCGAGACTTAGATGGTGTCGACCTTATTAAAGGAAGTCATGGTACGAACTTATACACCATTTCTATTGAAGATATGATGAGGTCCTCACCCATTTGCTTGCTGTCTAAAGCCTCTAAGAACAAATCCTGGTTATAACATCGTCGCCTGAATCACTTAAACTTTGGCACCCTCAATGATCTAGCTCGTAAAGATCTTGTTAGAGGCTTACTTTGGTTGAAGTTTAAAAAGGATCATTTGAGTTTTGCATGCCAACTTGGAAAGAGCAGGAAAGCTACCCACAAACCCAAGACGATTAACTCCATTACGGAAGTTTTACACACCCTTTACATAGATTTATGCATACCGCTAAGAGTGCAGAGTATAAATGGGAAGAAATACATTTTGGTAATAGTCGATACTAACTCCATTTTTACATAGGTGAAGTTTTTGAGATCCAAGGATGAGACTCCCGCTTTCGTAATCAATCTGTTAAAACAACTTTAAGTTGGTCTCAACAAAACTGTCCGGTTCGTGCGGACTGATAATGGCACCGAATTCATTATTAAATATTTGACTGATTATTATGAAAGCGTTGGCATTACCCATAAGAAGACCATTCTGAGAACTCCTCGGCAGAATGGCGTTGTTAAACGACGAAATTGCACTCTTGTTGAAGCTGCTCGAACAATACTGATATTCTCAAAAGCTCCCTTGTTTCTTTTGGTGCAGAAGTTGTGGCTACTGCCTGTTACTCCTAAAACGATACCTAATACATACTCTTCACAACAAAACCCCATATTAACTAGTGCATGACAACAAACAACAATGAAGATCTTAGCAAATTGAAAGCTAAAGCAGACATTAGGTTCTTTGTTGGTTACGCACCAAATAGGAAGGGTTACAAAATCTACAACAAACGGACCTGACAAATCATGGAAACTATTCACGTCACATTCGATGAGCTGACTGAGCAAACGGCTCCTGTACACTTCAGTTCAGGACCCGTTCCTAACCTTTTGACGCCTAGACCTATAAGTTAAGGCTCGTACCTAATTCTGCTTCTGCTATACCGTATGTACCTCCCACCAATAAAGATTTGGAGCTGCTGTTTCAACCGATGTTTGATGAATATTTTGAGACTCCAACGGGTGATCATCAGATGCCTCCTGTCCCCGCAGCTCCAACCCCGACCATTCTAACCGGTCTATCAGTATCTATCTCCTTTGATCACGATGCACCATCAGGCAGTCATTCACCATCATCCTCAGCTCATCAATCATCTTCTATACATCACGGTGTTGCAACTAAGCATTCTTTTGAAGTAAATCCATTTGCTACAACTAAGCATGAACCATTTGTTAATGTGTTCGACCCAGACCTGAACTCTAAAGCATCATCTTCTGGGGTAATCATGATTACTGCACCGATCATAAACATGTGTATCTTTTTCAACACTGCCACTATTAACATTTCCTTTGACAGAATCAAATTGAATATTGCTATTAATTTGATCATCATCAATGGTACTGTTAATAATTTTAGTATGAGTTGGATACATTTGTTCATCATTCTCATTGATGGATGAAGATTGTACCTCACTTACAAATGCAGACTCATAGCTTGGCTCATCATCAGAATTTTGATCAGCTGGTTGAATTCTGGCCATTAAGCATATGTTTGCACTAAGTTCTTCAATTTCTTCCATCCTTGAAGCATCAGCAAAGAGAAAATCATTCTGCTCATCGGTAAGAATTACACCGGCTTCATCCTGTTTTGCCAACAACATTTGCTCCATGAAATACTTCGAATCACGAACCCTTGGCTTGGGACAATTCCTAGCATAATGTCCTTTTCCACCGCAGTTATAGCATTGACCCGTTGAAGTATTGCCTGGAGTCGGAGTTCGAACAATCCTTTGAACATTTGCAGTCTCATTTGTAGCATTCATTCCCTCAACAACTTCTTCTTGAACATAAGCTCGTCTATTATTTCTTCCAACATTACCAGAATTTCTGCTTTGAATATTCACCCTGTCACCTTGAACGACTGCTTGATTTCTGGTATTAGACGAAGCACGAAGACGATTGTTTGTTGGATTAGAGAAATTTTGAGTAATGGCTTTGGCAAGTAACAACATAGCAGATGCTAGGGGATCTTCAGAATGGTTGTGAACATCATCCTGCTCATACTCTTCATCATAATCAACTACAGATGAAGGATGTGTCACATAATAAGAAGAGGTGTTTCTGGAAGATGAACCCGTGTGTGCTACTAGAGCCAAAGGATCATGAGACTTTTCTAACTTCTTTGCCCTTGAAGCATTAACCAATTTCTCAAATTGCGAAAGATAATCAAAAAGATCATCGAACGAATCAACTGTCAATTGCTTAGCCAAACGAACTTGAGTCACATATTTCAACCATTCCGGTTGCAAACTATTCAGAAACTTTGTGTTAACTGAAACAGTTGGAAACTTCATGTTGTTTCGTTCCAAATCATTCATTAACTGAGCAAAACGATTGTAGACTGAAACTAGTGACTCTCCTGGTTCAGCAACAAATTGATCAAATTCATTTGTAAACCGCGTTTCTCTGTCAACTTGGTTTTGTATAGTTCCCCTCATCAAACGTTCAACACGAGCCCACATTTCCTTGGCCGTCTTACAAGAATCCACAGAATTGTAAATCTCATTAGGAATAGAAAGAAGAATCATATTCATGAGTTCCATTTCCGCATCATAGTACAATAAGTCATCTCCTTGAAGATCCTCTACTTCTTGCAACCTTGGTATTGTTGAACCTGTAGGTGTGATGTTCCTAAACACATAAGGGCCATCTTCTAGTGCTTTGAGAAGCCACTTCCGGTTTTCCCTCTTGCGATTAAGAAATCGTTTGAATCTACTCGCCCAAGGTATGTAACTACCCCTTTCAAGCATGGGTGGCCTAGTCTCAGAACCGGCATCAGCAAGGGATTGTTGGTATGTTTTGGATGTCGACATGTCTTAAGATTCAAAGATTGGATCTTTTTAGACGAATATGAGTGAGATTTGTGAGAAAATATCCAAACTCGGTAACAGTAGTCAAATTCGGTAACACTGTTCACGGACAACAAGTAATCTGAAAACGAATACCCTTCTCGAACAGTACACTATCAAACTCGGAAATCTTCAAATAATAAACTCGGTAAACTGCAAACTACTCAAATTCGGTAACACTATTCACTATAAACTCGGTAAGCCTAAATTGTTAAAATCCAACAGTTATGAATTATTAATAACCACAAATTCGATGAAACCGAATTTTATGATGACTAGATAATCCAAGTGTTCTAAAAACTCAAATTCGATGAAACCGAATTTGATTGCCGAGTTTAGTAAATCTTGAAAAACCGATATTTAACACTTCAAAACACGATAAAACCGTGAAATGAAAGTGTAAAATGACTTGTAAAGCTTATTACCGAGTTTATACTTAGTAAAATTCCCTATATCACAAATTCGATGGAACCGAATTTGTGAACTTAACAAACTCGATAAAACCGAGTTTAATACCGAATTCCTAATAAACGATTTTTGATAGAACCAAAAGATCGAATATATCTATTACACTGATATTTCGTACTGAAATTGCTAAATTTACAAGAAAAAGTCTTCCGAAACTCAAAACCACTCTACCGAGAATGCAAAGCTTCAACCGAAAATCAAAACCACACTTCCGAGAATGAAATGAACACTTCCGAGAACACAATAACGTCCAAAAACTCGAAATCACAGCCAAAATCAATCTCGAAACCTCAATAGCACCAACCGAATTCGGAAACCATCACTTCTTGATTCTCGGTCGAACAAAATCACGCACAAATCAAGCACTCTACTTCTCTATTGGCGATTGATACCACTTGATAGGTCACATGAATCTTGAATCAATCATATCAACATGTAAGATTAGAGAGAATGAGAGCAAGTGAAGGGAAAATTCAAATCTTATTATGGAGGGAAAATGAGAGTTAGTTACAAGAGCATCACCCTCTAATGAAGATTAGAGGGCTATTTATAGGCAATGGGAGGGAGGCTTCCCTTCCTTATTTTCCTAACTTGACAATACTAGTCCCTAGACTTTGGATATTATGTTATTTCTTACTTAAAGCATAATAAACCTTATTACAAGCTATATTAAACTAAACAAAATAAAGTCTAATAACAAAATATAATAAAACCACATAATCGACACTTTTCCATAAACCTAACAAATTACCCTTGTTATATTGCATGAAATCACGAATTCGGTTCCATAGCACAGATTTAGGCGTAGGGTCATGAGGACCATATAGATTAACCATGTAACAAGTTCCAGGCGTGTTTTTCCATTTACCTTTAACAATAATGAATGCATCATCACACCAAATATCTTCTTTCAAAAAATTATTCGGATCCCACATGGAGATTAAGCCTCCCGATCTACCACGAGCCAAACTACAATCATAATCTAAAGAGTAATTTCCCCATATTGATTTAAGACGAAAAGGCTCTAATTTAGTCATTTTAGATTCTTGAACGCCCAAAAATTAAACATTATGTTTGAAACATAAATCTTTAACCCAAATACGCTTCCTCCTTTTCTTCGTGCCACATATGTTAATGGATAACACATTCATTTGTCAACAATATGGGCCCCTATTCCATTGATCATATGGTTCAATGATCTATGACAACCCCTAACATCAAGACCCAACTAGCTCCCCACCTCAATCAGCCTTGAGAGTTCGTAAATTAAAGAGATACCATTAATTTCTTTGTTCTGACGTCTAGGAAAAGAAGTAGAGCACCTACCAGAAGACCCCCTTTTTAAGTGCTCAAAACCAGGTGGACAACTAAGGTCAAACGTGTCTGTTTCTTTTACGGGTTGCGAGTATTCGGTGTTAACATTAGGGGATTCCATATTATTTTCACCATCCTCTTTTTCATTATTCAGGTTCTTTAAAACGTCATCTAGATCATCAACTAAATTTTCGTCAAAACTATCCGCAACCTTTTCAATATCATTCGCATCTTCAGTGGATGATGAATCAAAAGCTTCATCCTCAATGTTAATACTCCAGGTGCCTATTTCGTGAACTAGTGTTTTGAAAATTTCCCCATGAACTTCGATCTTTACCTTTTCTAAAACGGGTTGATGTGATTTGGTAGAGATGCAAACTCTACCTGTATACATGGATGTAGATTGTTCTACCTTAAAAAACAAAAATTTCCCAAATAAGCATGCAACTTTCTTGAAGGCGTTGGAACCCCAGGCACAAAGGGGTAGACTGCTTATCTCAATCCAAATCAAACGTTCATCCACCTTAAAGTGGGCGTAACAGTTCGAATTGCAAAAGAGATGTTAGACATAGTGGCGTTAAGCCTAAAATTCTCGCATGCTTCAGGCGTGGGGAATTGGATCGAAATCCAAGATCCCCCAACAATATGAATTTTGAGGTCCATGAATCCTTCATTCTTGCATATCACGTACATGTTGCTTGCAGAGCCCAAATCTTTTAATTCAACCAAAAGGACCTTAGACGTATCATCAACACCGATCAAATCCTATTCATCCAAAGAGACCGCACGTGAGTTTTAAAGTTTTTATTTTCAAGATTTGTATCAAAAGCTTTATATGTAAGTATAAATATAGATAGATAACCATTTTTCATTTATTGACGCTTTTTTTTAGCAAGAATTCCCAAAACATAACCAAACCAAAAAAAATTAAGCATAATGTTAAATTAGTGAAAAAAATACATATTGAATATCAAATATAAATCCATTCTTAACAAATTAAATAAGTTTTGTATACACTCCGGTACATATTTAGGGTATGCTTGGTGAGGGTTTATTAAGGCTTATCGAGACTTGGACTTTTAAAATAAATCGACTTATAAAATAAGTCTCGTTTGTCACGCCAGCTTATGAAAGAGCTTATAAATCATAAGTCTTTATAAGCCTCAACCTCATAGAAGAGGCTCAAAACTTTAGACCAGAGCTTTTGAACCGTAAATTACTTATTTACCCACACAAATATCTAACACATACGAAAAACTCATTTAATATGTCTTTATAGTACTTTGCAATAATAAGCCCCACTTATCCCTATTTGCCAAACAAGTTTACAAAAAATACAAATTTTAATTTCGCCATATAATATAAGCTTTAGCCTCAGCTCCAGCTCCAGCCCCAGCCCCAGCTCACCCAAAAGGGAGTTGATATGCGCTCTACACAAAGTGATGTGCACACCATAAAATCACAAGTGTAATGCATATAGTACAACACTATACATACATATTCGTGGTATGTACATAACTTTGTGTGGTGTGCATATCATCTACTCACCCAAAAATACCCGTCTTTTTTAGGTGATTCAAGATGTTGTTCCCAAAGTATTAATGTCATTCTTGATTTAAGTGAGTACCAATATTTGCAATATATACAATTAATTGCTTTTTTATCAAATTTATTAGTATAATTCATTCTTTATTTTAAGTGATTCATGAGTGTTGCAATAAATCAAATACATAAATGTCATTCCTCAAAATAAAACATAAAAATGGAAAAAACTCATTTTCGGTTTCAGGTTCATTGTCATGATTTCGGCTATTAACTGATTCTTTTCGTATGAGCGAGTCATTTGATATTTTAAGGATTATTAGCCTTATTTTTATGACTATGAAGCCTTATTTTTATGACTATGAACTTATCTTTTTTGTAAACGGTTGAGTAAAAAACAAAAAATAAAAGTCGGCTACTAGCTTATACATATATATATATAAGCCCATCCTCATCGATCGATTTCCAGTCAATTCATAACATCAAGCCATGCCTTACACAAATCATAAACATCACCTAATGTAGCCTACCTAGGTACTGCACAAAGCTGTATCTCTAGCATGCAAGATTTATACAACTTGAATTCATTAGAAACTACTGTAATATAGTTTTCGTTTGGGGAAAAGATGGGACAAGAAACGACTAATGGAAAGCTTGAGATAGCAGCATTTAGTCTTGAAGCACCGTCTAAAATCTTTGATGATGATGGACGTCCTAAGAGAACTGGTATAATCTTTTATGTTTAAAATTCAATTTATTATTGTTGTCGATGTTAAATAATGAGACTTGGAAGTTTAACGTTCAGATAATGGGGACAGTTTTTGTTGTAATAAAGGTATGTATGACTGCGAGTGCACATAATATAACCGCGTTATTGTTTCGGAAAGCGTGTGTTGTCATTAGCATGGGCGAACACTCAGCTCGTTGGAATAGCTGGACCAACCATCTCTTCTCTTTGTACGTTCGTGATCTTACTACACTTCAATGCCTTCTGCTATGGTTATCTGTGTGGCGATCCTTTACCGGGAAAAGAATATACTTAAATGGAAGCTGTTGAGAATATTCTTGGTATGTACTTTATTTGTAAAGATTTTATGATTATATCTTATAATTTTGACGATTTAAAGGGTGATATTGATATGTTTCTTGAACTTATAAGGTGGATTTCAAGTCAAGTTATGCGGGTTCATTCAATATTTCAATCTCGTTGGATCAGCTATTGGATACACCATTGCAACTGCTATTAGCATGATGTGAGTATCTCTAAATTAAACTTGCTTC
The DNA here is from genome assembly GCA_026074375.1 of Tanacetum coccineum. NCBI lineage: Eukaryota > Viridiplantae > Streptophyta > Magnoliopsida > Asterales > Asteraceae > Tanacetum > Tanacetum coccineum. The sequence goes on from BQNB010091771.1 coordinate 20,393, forward strand.
TTTAATTATCATTATTGAAAGTTAGTAATTAGCTAATGCGTTACTAATTTTACTTTTTATTGTTGATATCTATGAATACAGAGCATTAGAAAGATCACACAGCTTCATGAAAAAGGACATGAACAATCCAAAGTAGATATCAGGAACACCATACATCTTCTGTTTGGTATTGTAGAAACCTCCTACTCCAAATCCCAGATTTCCGACCAGATTACCTGGCTTTCATGCGTCGGCTGTATGTCATTTCATCTTATTCCAGTATTGGTCTTGGCCTTGGAATTTCCAAAGTTGTTGGTAAGTTTACATGTCAAAAGGTTATAAGTGTTCTTTGGGTAGCTAGTAATACAAACATCAAGAAGAAAACACCCCTACAAACAACCTAAAAACTTACCCGCACACTTACCCGCACCTCATTTTAATTTACTATAAGTAAGCAGTTAGTTTTTCATAAATTCAAAGTAACACATTGGTGTTGTTAAAATAAACTTAAATACCAGAGTAAAATAAAAGACTTTTTAGATAACGCAGAACTTGGCAAAAGCAAGAGTTCAATTTATTATTAAGTCATTTAACTTTTGATTTTTTCTTGTTTAATTAACAAGAAAGGAAAGACAAGGGAAGTCTAACTGTATTATATCGCAAGGTGACTCGAACTCAGAAGATATGGAGGAGCTCTCAAGCACTTGGAGCCATTGCTTTTGCTTATTCTTATTCACTCGTCCTAATCGAAATTCAGGTAAATTTTTACTTTTTATTAGTTTCCTTCATCAATTTGGAATGAAAAGGTAGTTGAAAGTTACTAAAAAGTTTTTCTGTGATATTTAAAATTCAGGATACAATCAAATCGCCACCAGCGGAGCACAAAACAATGAAAAAAGCAACTTTGATAAGCGTAGCGACAACGACGGTCTTCTACATGTTTTGTGGATGCTTTGGCTATGCTGGCACGTCGGTGACATGGCACCTGGAAACCTCCTCACTGGTTTCGGATTCTACAACCCTTACTGGCTTGTTGATATTGCTAATTGTGCCATTGTCATCCACCTTATGGGAGCCTACCAAGTGTACTGCCAACCTGTATTTGCATTTGTTGAAAGCACAGCCGCTAGATACTTCCCTGAAAGCTAGATTCACAACCAAATACGAGATTTACCCAATCCCTTTGAGGATGCAAGCCCTACAAACTTAACAGGTTAAGATTATTATGGAGAACTGCCTCGTATGCATGACCCACAAAAGTTGCGATGTGAATGCCTTCTTCCAACGAACTTGGTTTGGGATCCTTGGAGCAGTCGGGTTCTGGCCATTGACAGTTTATTTCCCCGTGAAAATGTACATAGTTCAAAAGAAGATACCAAAGTGGAGTACCCGATGGATTTTACTACAAATATTGAGCATTGGGTGTCTCATTATATCGCTTTTTGCTTTGGCGGGATCATTTGCAGGTAGTTTACGATCTAAACGTCTACAAGCCCTTCAAGACAATGTATTGATTCATGAGGACTAAATAATTGTACCCAAAAGATGGATGATGTGTTTTAGGAACTTATAAGAAGATTACTTTTTCATGTTCTTAAGGAACGATTGTTTACCTTTGTATTTCTCTGTTGTTTTTGGTTATTAGTTTTCTGAAAATGCAATTGTGATTATAGCCGTGTAATGTAATATCAGCCTGAAACAAACTTCAACTAAATGCACAATACTATCCAAATAATTTATAAGAAACTTAACATTTTATACTTTTCATAATGTGAGAAGGAGAAATGCAAGTTTCTATGTAGATCTTCTTTATAGAAACATTTAAAATGTAGGAGAGTGTATTAGAATGTTTCTTTAAATAGTGATTCACCATGATCACTTCTATTTCTTGTCCCTTCATAATCTTGATGGTTCCTTAACCGTTCATTAGTATTATCTATACTAATCGAGAAAAATTTTAAAAAAAACTATATATGAAATCATAATTTCATTTAGTTTAAATAGTTGTTAATCCTCAAATCCTCAAACTTTTCATTAATTTTTTTTTATCACTACAACTATCTTAAACCGCTATCAAATTCCGTGCTATGACACCGAGTACTCGTCTAGTATATATTAAGTGATTACACTTGTGTACGACAAAAAAATATTTATGGATGTGATATTATAGTTGGAGAGTATTATGTGTAATGTTTACCTAAACTAACCGATTAACGGCAAAACAATGTGTAAAAATCCAAATAACTCTATAATTCTCGTCTTAGCTAAGTTTTTTTTCAGCAACGGTAAATCCGTATTAGTGGTCACTCATACAGTAAATAAAAATGATAAGATATAGGGGCCCGTTTGGTTGAATGCAAGAGTACTATTGGATAGGATGAATAGATGGGGTTTTAGATTGAATTTTAACACTTCAAATCAATTTTGGGTTTCTTTTGGTTTACAAAAGTCACATAATTTTTTACTTATATTTTATATTATGTTTTTGGTTTTATAATATAGAATGTGGTGGAAAGACCAGATAAATACAATATTAATAGTCACAACATAACATATCAGATATACAATCGTAGATAAGATTTCAAAATTAAAATGAGTACAAATCCCAAAAGGTAATACAATACTATATAAACATAGTGGGTATTTTTTCTACGAAGACATGAAACTAACACCGAAACAAGAAACGATGGTACAAAATGTATACAACCAACACCCTTCGAACTCATGAGGAGTAGCACTGGGTAACCAAATTAAACTTAGCAGCAGCCTAAACACTAGCAAAATATGACAACGAAAATTTCTAATATGAGACCCAATACCGCACACAACCTGCAAAAGAGTCGCGCAATCCAGTAAACATCAAGTATTTCATCCTTCTCTCCAACTATTGAACATTTGATGCGCTAAAATCATTTTTCTAAAGTTAGACATCCATTCGATGGATTAAATGTGCTAGAACAAATCGTCATCCTCCAATGTTTTTTTTTTCCACACTTCAAATCTCGTCTTTCTTCAGCTAGTTCAACTTCCCCAGTGGGATCAATCACTCATGTACTTCCTTATTAGATTATGTAGAAGACAACAAGCAAGAATAATGCGGACTTGAGTACCTATTGGAAAAAACGAAGGGGAAGCTAATATCTTCCAACGCCCTTTTAGCAAACCAAAACAATCTGTCACACCCACAGAACGGGGCTGAACGAACACTTGGGAATCAAAAAACCGTGCCGGAGGCGTGACTTGATTGATCATCTCAAGTACAAAGCATAAAGAACGACCTCTAAGGGTACGTTTGAAAATAAACACCGTTGCATAGATTGAAAAATAATAATAATAAGTTTTACATCAATTAAATTTAAAAGATTCAAGTTTAAAATGCGAAGCTAAATAATATCAACAACGGTAATTTAAAATATCGATAGAACTCTGGTAAACCGGTACAGGCATATAGACTCCTCATAAGTCAATCAACAGCATCCATGCTAAGCACCTGAGAAAAACATGCTTTATAAACGTCAACTAAAGTGAGTTGAATTTTAAAAGTTTAGTTCAAAACTTATATAATGAGCCACAAGATATCAACACGTTTGCGCTCAGTTTATTTAACAATACAACTCACATAAAAAGGTATCTACGTTGCACTAAGCTCAGACACCCTGAAGCTAATTACAGTTTATAGCAGTTACAATTGCTAGGTTGAAAACAAGCCCCCGGGGTATCTGACCAAGACTACATTCTTATGTTCGACATGGTATATATCCGTTATATTATCGGCACCCCGTGGTAGAGAGCCGCTAATCACTCAACCATAGGGATAATTTAATCCCAAAAGACTATTTTAAACGACATCCGCGCGAAATCGCGCACCCGATCGACCGGTCCTCCAGTCAAGAGATTGACGGTTCATGATAAGTGGGGCAGTAGTGGTCTAAACGCTACTTAGGTAATCAACGTAGAACAGGAAAATCTCACGTAAATTAACTTGTGTCTAGTTTTAAAACAAGCAATGATTTTCTTCCTCACCCCAAGTTATATAACATTTATCAAACGTGTAAAAGAGTGGGGCTTATGAACTCACCTTATACGGGTAGTAAATCAAAGGAATCAATCAGGTGAAAATGAATCTCACGGTTCTAGCGACAACCTGTCATATAGTTGTCGTTTAAGAATGATGTACAACGAATAACGCTTAACACAAGAACTGATCATCAAGCACAATAGACACGGGCGTATCCTTATTCACAAAACGTTCTTTATCAAAAGTTATAAGTTTTGACAAGTCCTCGACACTAATGAAGTTCAAAACATCTATAGAAAATATTTTGTTTTGAGTGTATTTCGTCTTTAGTGTATTTTGTCTTTTAGTGTATTTTATCTTTTAGTGTATTTCGTCTTTTAGTGTATTTCGTCTTTTTAGTGTCCCGACATCATCAACGTTTGACTCGATAACTAAAAATGTGACCTTAAACTTGACACTTACGTTTTATACATTTTATCGTAAGTTTGATAATAAAAGTCATATTTTCGATGCTTTTATAAATTTTTTTACGAAATTTCGGCATTACCTATTCTAATAAAAGAGAATTATCCATTTTTTTATAAATCTCGAGTCCAGTGAAACTATCTATTTTACCAAGTGCCATCTTTATCGACTCGGTATTAATACCCGTCATATTTTCGACAACACCGCAAATATTGCAACAAGTCCGTTCTAAACCTAAACCTCTGTCGACATTCAACTTACGCTTTATAACCAATCCAACATCTAACTAATTTTTCGCAACATATCAACTCAAATACGAATAAATCTTAAATAAACGATATAACCCAGTAATAAATAGCAAATTAAAAAATATATAATATATATCACAGAATCACAATAAACTTTTAAATGCAAAAGTACAACTACATTATTATTTTCTTCCTTTAATAAACAAAAAATATTTTAACTTTGAACTTGAAATTTTATAGAAAACTAGATAATGAATTTTACAACGATCCGCTTTTACAACCTTGTCGGGATGATCAAGAATGCAAAATTACAACTTATTTATGCAAAATAAAGATGACTTACAAAAGAAACACACGAAGGGTAGATTAGAAATCAAAGAACAACCCAAACGTTATTTTATACTAAATTACTATACGGATGAACTAACAATCAAACTACAAACAATAATAACTTCGAAGTGATGAACAAGATTGAAATGATGGGTTAGTGTGTGGGTTTTGGTATCGGCACAAGTCAAGAGAGGAGCAAGAAAAAGTAATGTTGTTTTTTGAGAGAGAAAAATACAAAGATAAAAATGTTTTTTGGTGAATGAATGAATATATGTGTATATAACTAGCAAAAATCACACACACACACACACACACACACACGTGTGTGTGCCGTGGGATAGGAGAGGATAAGGCAAAAATGGGACCATTTTTGATCTTCGATTCACCATGGAGTTAGTACTAGTCCTTTCTATTTTTCATGCTTACATGTCTAGGTATTTGATTTTCAAATTTTGAATCCTATGAGCTTGTGTGTGTGTGTAGCCGGTCAAGACAAGACCAAAAAGGGGGACCAAAAATATTTTCCAACATTCTAGGAATTGCTAGTGCTCTTTGAGAATTAATTTCCAAGACTTTGCATGCACATGTATAAGTATAAATTAAATACGAAGCACGTAAGTAACGAAACGAGTAACGGTATCACGAAAAATTATGAAATTTTAAATATTGCTTAAAAACATAAAAACGCGGATATTGCCATAATACTACAACATTTGGTGTCCCGGTTCGCTCCCGGAGGTGATTCTTAGATAACAATGAAACAACTTCCCGGTTAAACGGTAAAGCTAAATGAAACATTTAGAAATTCAAATTACTACACGGAAACGGCTAACTTTTTGAACGGAAATTCTCGGGTTGTCACAGTTATCTCTTGATACTTGTATTATAAAGCTTTAGGACTAGTCAAGGAGACACCATGAGGGTCTTAAGGAAGTCCATGGTCTTGGTCTTTGGTCAAAACTTGGAGACTAAGGGTTGTTGGTTCCCTAAATGAGACATAATCTCATGAAAATAAGGAGTGATGTTTTTCAACTAGATATTTTTGTATCCATCTCTATATATCCGGTTATACAAGCATATGTATGATATATTTTTGTGATTTTTGAGTATTGGGTATAAAAGTAGGTATTTGTTGAAGAGTAGAAAAGTTTTGGTGCTTCCAGTAATGACTAAACGTAATTTATCATAAAACGTAACCAATTTACGTAACCAATAAAATAAAATGAACAAATTTAATAATTATCCTTAAAATAATTACTTAGCACTTGCTTGATGTAAACATTTAATCATTTGATGCCCGTTTACATTGAACGATAATTTTTAGCTTACGCAATTTAACTTAACGGTTACGATTT
>BQNB010091772.1:0-26787 GCA_026074375.1 Tanacetum coccineum
TTTAAATAGGCTCACAAAACTAAAACGGGCCTAAAAAGACAGATGGGCCGTGAGCTAGAACAAAAACAAGTCCAACAAAAAATAAAAAAAAATGTATATAACCTATAGTAAATGAGGGTTTTGGGCCTCAAAAAATCCGTAACCAACTAAAAGGTGGCAACAGCTGCGTCCGCCTCTTTTTTCCCTTCGATTTGAGTTGTCACGGGCCTGAAACGAAGTTACGGATCAAAAGTTATGGTTGTTTTACTGAAGCCATTTTCTTCACATGATCTTGGGCTTCTAAAAACAAGTCAGCCCGTTCTTCAATACTAGGGCCTCCATCAGTTTTGCACAAGGAGGAGAGAGTTTCGCACTTGAGTCTTTAGATCACTTTGTTATTCCATACACTTAAGGCATTTATCTTTATTAATCTCATTTTAATCACATTTTATCCCCTTCAAAAATAGCATACCATATGATATTTTTGACATCAATGAATTAAAATAGCTATATAAGTTTTTGAAAGCACATAGGAGAAAACGAATATAGCATGATTATGATTTGGAACATTTGTGAATGTTTTAAACAAATTTGAAAAACTAGTTGTGCCAAATGTGTTTATATCTAAACGGATGGTCACTAAGCCGCTAACAACGGTTTTCGAATACTCTCAAGGGGATGCAACCCGAACGATGCTAACAACACTTTTGAATACCCTAAACTGGATACAACTTAGATCGCTTACGCGCTTTTCGATATACTTGACAACAACTATTTTTTGACTTGAAAATTTTTCTTTTGTTTAAATAACATTTTCTTTTATACTCCCACTTAATAATACAATACTTCACATTAAAAGACATCATAAGTATATTGAGGGATAGAGTGAGTGTTGAGCTTATTATTTTGAAAGATTTTGAATTATCTTTGAAAAATTATTGAAAAATAATGCTCAAACACTACTTGTTTTTAAAAACTTCCCATCAAAAATAGCATAAATCAAAAAGTTTATTGAGGAAGGGAGTGTTGAATACACAATTTGAAAGATTTAAAAAAAATATTTTTGAGAGATTATTGAAAATTGTGTTCAATATTTTAAAAACTTTTACTTGAGCTCAAGATTTAGAATATCTTAATAAATTAGCTCAAGTTCGAGAAGTTGTTAGCTTCCCGTTATAAGGATAAATGTACGAAAATGTACACTTTCCTTTCTTTGAAGAACGAGTCCTAAGCTGACATTTACTTAGAAGTCGTATGTCCCGAGCAAACTTTTTGAAAGAATTTTTGATAAAAATTGCTCAGGACAAAGAAGATTTCTCTTCTTTTGAAGATAAAGCGACTGAAATGTACACTTTTCTTTTATTTGAAAACCGGGTTGTTATCTGATATTTAATAACAAGCCATTGACTTGAGCTACAAAACTTTGAATGTTTTGTTTGAATAGCTCAAGACCGAAAAGATTTATCTTTTTGTTGTTAAGGATAAATGCACTAAAACATACATTTTCCTTTTATTTGAGGCAGGGGTTACAATATGACATTTGATTACAAACCATTGTATCATCGAATTAGACAACAAACTTTGGAACCCATTTAAGCACGGTGCTAACGGGTTTGCCAAGTTTTGAAAACCAATTGAGAGTTATGTCAAGTCGATGTAAAGATGTTGAGTTCCAACGAGGGCTTGAAACCGGTATTTCATTTAAAAACAACTCTCATGGAATCAATGGAGATTTAAAATTCCTTTTGATTTTCCATTGATTATTGAAACTCGGTGTTGCTTGTAGAGTTTTAAATCTTGTTGACGAAGAAGATTTCCATTTGTTGTTAACATTTGGTGTATCATTCTGAAAAATAATTTTTGAAACATTTGAAAATCTTCCATTGTTTTTGTTTTTCAAAGCCAAGTCATTCTTGTTTTGTATTGAAAGCATTTCTGATTTGGAATATTTGAAAGATTTCAAATGACTTTGCTTTGGTCTCCACACTTGTTTTACTAGTGTAAACTGAGAGTGTGGAGTTACAAAAACTTCATTCTTTTCTTTTAAAACAAAAAACTATTTGTCTTAAAAACCATTTGAGAGGTAGGTGTTTTAAAAGTTTAAGATTTCTTAGAAAACCTCCACACTTGTTTTATAGTGTAAAACGAGAGTCTGATGTTTCAAAAGATTGATTCTTTGCATTTGAAACACTTGTCTTAAAACCCTTTAGATGAGTAGATGTTTCAAAAGTTTGAGATTTCTTAGAAAACTCCCTACCTTTTTGCAAAGAATAGGTTGTAAACTGAGAAATCTTTTTTGAAAACAGGTTTGAGGATTCAACCGTGTGATCCTTTTCTGAAACACTTACATTAGGTTTTGAATATTTTGAAACATTGGTTTTCCTTTTTGTCTGGTTAAGAAAATCAAACTTTACTTTTAAAGAATTATATGAAGTTCTCAATTCATGATATTCCTTTTGACAAGAATGAAGATCCTGTGATGCCAAATTTGATTCTAAAGATGCAATTCGTTTCAAAAGTTGATCTTTTTCATATTTAGGCAAAGACTGTGTTGTGACTGGTTTTGACAAATCCTTTTGCACAACAACTTTGGGAGTAAACCATGATTTTTAATGTTGAGATGTTATCAAAAGTTTATCAGCTAGTGGTTTTCCCAAAATTGAAGGTTTATCAAACTTAGTTTCCACAGACTTCCCTTTTAGATTTTCAAGTTGAGTGCTTAAATGATTAATTTCTTTCAAAATTTGATCCCTTTCCAGCTTTAGAATCTGGTCAACCTTGAACGAGATAATTTGTCGTTCGAGACATCCTTTTTGTATTTCAAGTTTTTCGAAATATGCTTCAAATTTAGTTGTTCTGTTCGACAATTCAAGCTTGACATCATCAAAATATTTTGTCTTTTAAGTTAAAACCTTTTCAAGCTTGACAATCTTTGTTTGAAGCTCACATTTTTCATTTTCACAGTTATTCTCCCCGGTTCCTTTTCAAGTTCAGAAATATGACTCTCAGTAATTGAACTTGAAGAGGAATCATCTTTACACAAAATGTGATCAATCATGAATTCAAACAATGTAGACCTTAAATTTTCTTTCTATAACTAAACTCATGACTTTTTGATTGAATAAAACATTTTTTTGTAAACCAACTTCAAGTGTTCATTCTCTTTAATTAATGAAGTCACTTGATGTTCCAACTCAGTGTTTTTAGTTTCAATCTCATCAAATTTGACCTTAACTTTGACCTCATCACATTGATTAGTCTCAATGTTTGAACTTTGAATTGACTCAAACAAATCTTTATAAGTTTGTTTCAAATGAGCATTCTCGTTTTGTAATGATGCCAAAAAATTCTCATTTTCTTTTTGTATTGTAATTAAAGAATTATTTTCTTGAGTCTTGTGGTGAAGTGCTATTTTAAAAGCAATGCTTTATGCCTCAAGTTTGGAAAAATATTTTTCAAGTTGAACCATTCATTTTAACAACTGTTTGTTGACTTCAACAACATCATTAAAAACTTATCAGTAGTTTTACTCTCATTTGAAACATCTTTTGACTCTTCACATAGTTGATTTGGATTTATTCAAGTTAGCTATTGTCTTACAAAGGCTATATAGATCCAAGACCAAGGACCTACAACATCCTCACCTAAGGTTACTTCTAAGAGTCGATCTTTTAAAAGCTCATGTTGTTTGGGAGTTTCACCATGATCACTTTCCATTGAAACAAAAACATTGATCATTTCTTTTACTTTTACTAGAAACTGTTTTTTAAGTATTTCGAAATACAAATGTAATTTTTGAAGAATGGGTTTCACCTCGCGTTGACAAAAGTTAGTTAAACGAATTTCTTCTGGACTTTATAGAAAATGCTTTCACGTTTAGAAGATTTTTGTAACAATTCAAACCACGTTTTAAACTCATTTTCCATTTTTTTCAAATTTGTTATCAGCTTACTTGAACTTGGCATTGACGCAGGAGGTGATTTTGATGTACTTGCATTTGAAGAAGTTTCAGAAGATGTAAAAGTTTATGAAAAATATTTTTGTTCAAGAGAAAGTTCAACTTGTGAAACAAAAGTTTCATAAAGGTTGTTCAATTTTGTATAATCGATTGATTTTATCTTTAACTCTTGAACTTTTTCATCTTTTTGAAACTCTTTCATTTTTAATCGACTCTTTTCAGCATCCTCAAGAGTTTCCTCAGAATCAAACACATGCAGTTGTACATTCTCATCACAAAGTTCATAAGCACTATACAACTTAGGAATTTTAGCATTAGCATGTGAAAGAACACAAGGACTTTTATATCCCAAACCCGACTTACGTATATTATCCTGATATGCTCTTTGTTCATTTGTAAGCAACTAAAGTGTTTTAGTTGATTTGCCCATTTTACAAACAACGCTTTCAAGATCTTTGTTTTTAGCTTGCAACTGAAGAACCTCATTAAGATAGTTGTCCTCACGGTGTTTTAAATTCGCTTTCAAAGTATCTTGATCTTGACTTACACTTGAAATATGGCCTTTTTGATATGAAATTTGCAATTGTAAGTTATCTCGTTGTTGTTCTAAATCTCAAATTATGTCTCGATCATGAATAAATTGAGATTGTGACTCCTTTTCAAATCGTTTTTTTTTTCGATCAGCCTCAATATATTCGTTAAAATAGGTAGTGTTATTTCCTTTGGTCATTTTTTCCTTATACGTTTTTAGTTCTTTGGTTAACAAATCATTTGCTTCTTTTAGTGCTTTATTATTCTCGTTTGTTTTCTCAAGTTCATGATCATTTTCAAACAATCCATTATTTGACCATTGTACCTCAGTTTTGTCTTTGTCATGAGAAGATTTGGCAATGGTGATATCATCATCTGAACCATTCTTACTGATCTTTGCACCTTCAGCATCCGTATCATTCCCTGGACTGCTGCTTTTACCCTATTGTTTAGTGACATCCAAATTATCATCTAATATTGTTCCTACATTCATCATGCTTTCCTGTTTTTGCGACTCTATTTCATTCAACCGTTTCACTTCGTTCCTTCTTTCTTTAACATTTTGTTCTTTTATCTGCAATTCTTCTTCATGACATGCTCTTTCATCAATCCTTTCGTCAATAGAATTTAGGTAAGATAGAATTGTCTTTTTGAGACTCTCAGTATTATAATGAGCAGACTCTTAAACATTTTTCTTTTGAAGTGCAAGATCCGACTTATATTGATATGAATAAGTCAAAGGAGGCGTGGGATCAAAAAATGTCTCAAACTATTTCTTAAGCACTGCCAAACATGTCTTGGAATCACACTCATGAAGTTCTGCTTTGTCAAGTTGTTTCTTTAGTTGATCTATGTTATAATCAAATATATTCTTAAAGGAAAGAAACTTATCTCCAAAGAGAAACTGAAAAGCGTATTTCCCACTCGGATGATACCATTTTGGACATAGACCATGAATGCATGTCTGAAAGTTATGAAAAATGTTGTTGAATTTCTTTTTCATTTCTTTCTTTATTTCACATTGTCATTGCAATTCCTGTTCGTCTTTATCCAAACATGAAGATACCATATCTTTCGATTCCATTTTTTTTATTTATCGATCACAAACATGAGCACAAATCAAAATTTATCCCGAATAATATCCAACACGAATATAAGACTCCAATTTTTCACTAACCCAAATCTTTCGTAGTTATCTCAGTTTTCACAAAAATATCAATCGAAAATGAATCAAGATTAAGATAAAACCATAATTGATCAATTTCAATTGAATATTAGCTTTTTAAGTAATACTAAAAATGTATCTTTTAAGCACAAATTTCCTATATGAGTTCAATTTTCGGTAAACATTAAAAAATAACAAATCCTACTCGTGATTATCAAAGATTGTATTTTTTTCTAGAAATTATCCAACGAAAATGAATCAACAATACGATAAAATCGTAAAGTGAACAATTTCGATGAAATTGGTGCATTTGCATAACACTTTCGAAAATGAGCGCTACAAATTCAATATAACCGAAAATGTGAGTTTTACCCAATTTGAATCGAAAATGAATAAAATAATTGATAAAACCAAAAATGTGAACACAGTCTATTCTCAAACGTTTTAGAACTTTATTGAAAAGTAAAACTTTTACACAAATTCGATAAAAAACAAAAGAGTGAACACTACTTATCAAAAATAATAATCCTAACCGAAAATGATAAAATCCTATCACATCCAAATTCAATGAGACCGAACTGTCTAAAAATTATATCCCAAAAATTAGTACTAACTCTATATCTTAGTTAAAAAAAAGAATAAAGAAAATTCAGCCCTCTTGTATAAATAAGCAAGAAAAACGTCTTTTGTAAGAAATTCTAGCCCAAATTACTCCAAACATTTTTTGACTCAAACTCTTAAAGCCCCATCGCGGCCCAACTAAAAAATCAGATAAAAGCCCAAATCCTTATCACTACCCTAAACAATGAGTATATAAAACTCAGTTATAATCTAACCCTATCATAAAATATGACGCCTCTCTTTTAGAAATCCCTTTTCTTATCTTTTTATATCAATCAACAAACACAGCCACTCACTTTCGATCTTACAAACTAACTTTAAACTCCCCAATCAAAAAACATAGCCATGAATCAAACACACAACCTCTCTTTGCACAACACAAATGATGAAATCGAGATGAGTTAAAATCTTTTGTTAACACGGGTAGGTTTTCATGTTTTGATTTTGATTCTTTTTTTATGTCAATCCAAACAAAGAAAATGATGATAACACTTTTGTTCTTGTCTTTCTTGATATTTCGAAATTTAAAAGAAGTTTGTTCTTCAAAAACGATCTATGATGAAGTTTTTTTGTGTTTTTATCTTTAAGATCTATGAAATATATCGTGTAATCACAAAAACACAAAAGATAAAATTGAGATCACTTTATTTTTTGATTTTCGTTTATCAATTGATGTGAGTTGTGTATTGATGAAGAGGATGGGATTTAGGTTAGACTTTGGATTTGTTGTTGATGAAGAGAGTGTGGTTGTGATGTAGATCTGAATTTGCATGTGGCTTATTTTTGTTTTTGAGTCAAGATCAGTGAAGATGTGATTTTGGGTAATAAGGATCTTTTAAAAATCTTGAATGTTCACAACACATTCCCGAAAAACAAACTGATATTATCTTTTATTCTATTTCTTTTCCAAAAATGAGTCGATTGAAATTTCTTCAGATCTGTGATGATAGATTTCTTTAGTGTTATGGATCTTCAAGATCTTTGAACTCACTGTTAAATGCAAACACAAAGAAACACTGAGATCTGTTTTATGTTTTATTCCCTTTTCGTTTCTATTTTTGTTAGATCTTGTTTAACCACAACCGGTTATCAAGAATGAGTCTTTGTCGAAATTTGATGCTTATCGAAAATGATCAAATCAGTCTTTTTTGAGATTGAGTTGTTGAAAATGAGTATCCAATCTTGTCTTATTGAAAAGATTTCTGAAGAATGTTATGTTTATCTTTTCTTTTTTTCTTTATCTTCTTGAAACAGATGAACTCATATCTAAATCTATTATTCTCAAAACACGTTTTTTAAAGCGTGTTGACCAATAACGCGTGTTTGACCATTGACCAAAAGTCAACACCGAAATTGACTAGTCAAAATTCAATAAAAACATTTATGATATCGAATTTAACCAGTCAAACTTTCAAAAATGATTTTTGTAACCAATTTCTTCCGAATTTGATTATCGAATTTGACTTAAGAACTTTTTTTGTCGAAAAAGAAGCACAACAAGCACTTTATAAACAGTTAAGGATGAATAAGCAGATTAAGCACTTGTTTTTGCCACGACTCTTACGATAAAACCGTAAGAAGTCAATTTTGGTTGCATAAAACACAACCAAAATTAGCACAATAAGCACAAAATTACTCAAGTAAGCAGCTTACGAAAATAAGCTGAAAAGCACGAAATAAGCAGTTTCGATCAGATCAGCACTCGAATAAGAAAATAAGCACTCAGAGAAATGAAATAAGCAATCAGAATAAGCAAAATCAGATAGAAAAAGCTCAAAATAAGCTCGAATAAGCTGACTGAATAAGTTGTCATAATAAGCAGTCTGAATAAGCTTACGAATAACAAACTAAATCACTCCTTGGCTCTAGTACCACTTGTTAAGTCTTGATTTTATGATCATTGATCAATAAGCAATAGAGTGTGTGTTTAGGTGTTGTGTGTGTGCTTATAGAAATTAGAGAGAGAAAGAGAATTATAGAAATTAAAGAGAGAAAGAGGGAGGATGAGGATTAGAGAAAATAAGGAGGATTGGATTAGAAGACACACCTCACTAATAAGGTGGAGATGGGGTATTTATACCCAAATACAAGGATGAGCTTTTAGCTCTTGTCTTTTAGACTTTGGCTATTTAGTCGGGTCTCGTGACTTTATTTTAGTCATGAGCCTTTCACCTAACCTATTACACAATATTATTTCTCTAATTATTACAATACTTGATCTCGATAAGAACGTCACTTTTTCATTCCTAACAGTATTCTATCATAAGCTTGGCAAGGATACACTTCTCCACCACTAAAGCTAAGGAGTAACAAGGTTATAAAGGTAAATTAGGTTTAAAAGGCTTAATGGTTTGATTACTCTTTCTAATCTCTATCGATACTAATATTCCTAAAAAGGTGACAAAATCACACATACACACCCATAACAATGAGGTAGACACATATGACTGCATTTGAACCTTAACTCGAATAAGCTAAAGAGTAGGACTAGTAGTCTTTACCAAAAGTCGTAAACCAGCAAGGGCGACAAACCACATATACACATCCATAACGATGTAATAGACATACATGATTGCATTTAATTCTCTCACTCGAGTAAAACCAAGGGTTATGACGAAGAGTGATATAGGGTATAGATCTTCTAATCTTTTCACCAAAAAGTAATAAACCAACAAGGCAGACAAAATCACATATACATGGCCATAACGACGGAATAGACATATGTGATTGCTCGCATCCTCATTCGAGTTATACCTAAGGGTTAAGGATTAGGAAAGAGAAATAATTGTTGTTAAATAAAAATATACAAAACAAATAGATTAAGTCCAAACAAATAAGGTGCAAATTGCTAGATACTTTCCTGAACGTTCCCATGATAAAGACACAAATTGTGGACTACTTCATGTTTGGTAGACACGAAACAGATTTAAAAAATGTCTTCGATCAAAGATAAATGAAAACAACCCTTAGTTGGCGTTCCCATAACGGTCAACTCCCAATCATCCATACTATACATACTTTTACAAAAACAAGTGGCGATATCTACCACTTTATAGAAAATTTTACATCGTTGATTTATAACACGTATTAACGAATAATCGATCCTTCAAATAATACCATCGGTTTAAGCTTTAACAAACCGACTATCTCCATAATTTCCTCCTCTTTTTTTGCTGCAATTTTCTAATTTTTTTGAGTTTTTTTTAACATAAATGATACACTACGAATCTCGGTGTAATTTCACCATCTTTGTTGATAGAAATAATGCCTAAAAACGTTATTAATATTTTTTGATCTCTCTACGTTTTGATAATCACAAAATGTAAAAACGATTAATGAAAAATTATTCGTAAACAAGTAATTAGTAGTAAATTTTCATTTCAAAAATTTAATCACTTAAAGGTATGAATAAACATATGCTTAATGCATTTTATGATCAAAGGAATTTTTATTCAACCTCACATTTTTTTATAAAAATGTCACAAACATTTTTATAACTTTTACAAAACATTTTTGGATTTAAAAGAAATATTTTATTCAAAATAAATATTTTGAATTCAAATTTTATACCTAAAAACGGCTAGAAATGTTCCAGAAAACACCTCCCCCAGAAAAGACAAAAAAGGGAGCGTCTGGGCTGGGCGGCCCCCTTAATTATTAAGGGGACCGGCCCCTATTTAAGGGGACCGCCCAGACAAAAATCCAGCTCAGCTGGCCTATAAATACTGGACTATTCCCCACTGTTTTCTCACCTTTTGCACATACCTTCTTTCTGTTCTAAATCAGTTTATACTTTCATTTCTTTCCTTTGATCATTTAATAATATAGCCTTGTTTCCAAGTGATCCAAGCTTTGATCCTCAAGTGCAAGAGAAGAATACTTACTATCATCAAGTGAAGAAGTATTATAGCTAAGTATGTGTCCTTGTAACCTTGTTTTGCCTTTTATCACTATTTGTACATCATTTGTGTATATTGTGAGGTGTGTATCGTATTTGAGTATCAAAGTTAGATTAAGTTGATCATTGTAGTATAGATAGATCAGGTTGATCCTAGTAGGTGTGTTTGATTGGTGTGATCAAGGTTAGCGGTTAGATAAAGTGATAAGTTGTGAATAAAAAGGCATAGAAGGTGTATTTGTGAAGGGTAGATAAGTTGTGAAGTGAAGAATAGTCGTATAGTGAAGAAGAAGTCGTGTAGTGAAGCCAAGTAGTGAATTGTCGTGAAGTGGTGTGATTATTCTTGATAGATTGGTTCTAGCTAGGATTAGAAACCGACATTTTGCTTAGTGTCGGAAATTGGTGTAAGTTAAGTTGTGTACGGTTTTCTCCTCCTAAAGGGAGCTTGTTCACGTAGTGAAGAAAACTCTCGAGTTTATACTCGGGGAGTAGAGTAGGGCGAAGAGGTGCTTCGTTACCGAACCACTATAAATCCTCATGTTGTGGTTTGATTTTTCCATCTCTTATTTCTTATCTTGCATATTTATTTTATATCTTATCATTACTTGCTTGATTAGTTAAATTGTTCATATTGTGCATATTGTGAATTCACATAAAGTCGAATCTAAGTTTTTATAAACAAACATATAATCAATTTAAAAAGCGGTAAACTATTCAACCCCTCCTTATAGTTTTCCACAATCTTCATGATCATAATAACTCCGAATAATTTCTTCCATAATTCTTCATACTCAGATATACCAATAATTATGAAAGTAGTAAAAATACATGAGTTTAACTACTTTAATATTCCCATTGCAATGTGCAATTTTCCCAACCATACTAGAGATAGAAAATGACACATGACATAAGAAATACATACTTTACACTAAGCAACTAGCAACTGATAAATGAACTTAATCTAACAGGGTATGCTAAGGTGTAAATGTGTAATGAAACAAATAGTAGGTGAAAACATGAATGGTTAAATAGGTTTTTCTAGGGGAATCTTACCTTAAAATTAGAGTAAACAAAGGGTTTATACTGGGGTTAACTAACCGGTGTGGTTAGTTAATAACACAACATATATAGGCTTTTTGGGTGTAATCCTAGAAATTTATCAATTTAAACAAGTTACTTCATCTAAATCCATGGTACTCATTATTGTGGTCTCGAATAGATATGCCAAGCCAAGTTCTAAAGTTTACAACATCACTGGCACACTCATATTTTTGTGGGATTTTAGTAAATATTCAAAAACGGATAAGGCTGAATCCTCATAATATCTAATAAGGGTTTTGTGTGCAGGTTATGTAACCAGTAATTTCATAAAAGTATGCTTGAAATTTTTTAAATTTTTTTTAAATTTAAGCATATTAATGTGAAAAAATAGGACATGTAAAAAGTATCTGAGTACGAGTTAGTCTGCCAAATACGCCGTATCATATAATGAATACGTCGTATAGACAGAACTAAAAATAATGTTTTAAATGCAGAAAAATAAAGGACTGGATAACGTCTAGACATCCAATACGCTGTATGGGTGGGCGAATACACCGTATTGATGTCTGGGAAGACAGACTCGGTAAAACGAATTAAAAACAGTCTGGGTTGTCTCCCAGGAAGCACTTTTCTTTACAGCGAAGTCTTTAGGTTAGACTTTCCTTTAGCTCCTCTATTCTGCCCTTGTCACCAACCATCCTTCATTCATGTTACAAAAGATGATAGCGATGAAGATGAAGTAGAAAGGACAAAGGACGAAAAATGTCTCATGGCTAAAGCATCTAATGAGGTACTTTCTGAAACCGAATTCTTTAGTGATGATCATATCACGTAATGAAAAAGACTTAGATAGTGAATATAATTCGACTATGCCAAAGAGGTCCTAAAAATAAATCACTAAAACAAATTAAAAATAGGTTAGAAAATGATATACTCGAACTAAAAAATAAACTATCTAAATTAGAAAGAGGTAAAGAGGTAAATGAAGAATGCAAAATGTGTCAAGACCTCAAGTTTGAAAATGAAAAGCTTAAGGAAGAAATTTCTAAGCTAAATCAATTTAATAATAGTCACTCGCTTAAGAAAATAATAAGTTTTCAAAAACCATCCAGAGATAAATCCGGTTTAGGATTTAATTTTACTAAAAGATCAACTAGTGAGTCTAAACAAATAAATTTTGTAAAGTCACAAGAGGTTGAGTCTAAAGAAAAAGTAGTAGAATTAAATTCAAGCCCAAGACCAAAATTTATGCTTATAAACAATACTAAAATACCCATTGCAAGAAGAACACAAGTAAATACGTTTTTTATAAACCTTATCTTTAAACTCGGAGTTGATTTACTAGGAAGCCTAAAACAAGAAACTAAGACTCCTCCTCCAAAAAGAACTAATAACTCTCACTCCCGATCTAAAACACCACAACCTAGGAGAGATCGTTGGGAATTATATTTTCAGTTGATAAAACAAAACACGAATGAAACAAGATGGAAACATGAAGGACCAAAGGTTGTCAGTCATAAAATACACAAAAGATAAGAATTGAAAGATTCTGGTCAAAGATAAGGAATTGAATAATTGGTCAAAAGAAATGATATGTCAAAGAATAATAATTTGTCAAAGAATACTAATTGATTGGTCAAAGGATAATAATTTGTCAAAGAATACTAATTGATTTTATCAATTATTATCATTATTAGTTTGCCATGTAAACCTGACTCCTTATACTATAAAAAGGAGGTTTAAGGTATGTATTTATGCAATCCATCATAGTTAGAATCTCTCATCCAATAAGTCTAATAGTTAGCTTATTAGTTTATGTAATAGTTTCATAAGTCGACTGACTAAAGTCGAATAGTTTTTATAGTTTATTAAGTATAATAAAAACCTTGGTTCATAACATTGTTGTTCTTATTTGTTATCCGCTGCGTGATCAATGTTATGATATTTTAGATGGGCAAAACGATCTATGAAGCCTACAATAAGGTTCGTCATGTGGTAACGAGAGCGGGTTGCTCTATATCTAGGATCGACAAGGTATAGATCTACTTATTTTCGATGGATTTTGGATCTCGGATGGGAACTGTTATCACTAACAGTTTATTCATTATTGAATATATGCTTCAATTTTTTGGATTTATTGAAAGGTGATTTACGAAGAAAATTGAATAATTGCCTTATTTGAAGTTGTATTGGGTTTCACAGGTTTTGTGTTTTATCATAGCTCAAATGACGTGATAACATTTGGACGGTAACTTGTTGGTTTGTAGGGTGACGAAGACTTACGAATCTAGCCAAGTGTGTGATTTTATAAACTGTAAGGTGCTTAATGCCTCACATTTGCTATCACTTAAAGGAGTTACGTTATTGGCACAGTGTCTCATTAAGAGAATAGGATTTTTGTCAAGAGACTAGGTCGGTCCTGCTTATACATTAGGAGTATGAGTTCAACGTCGTGGATAGTACAAGATATAAGGCACAAGCTTGGAAGATTCAACTTCTTCATCAAATTCGTTATACTCTATTTTCTTCATCAATGATCACTACATAGAGCTAACTGATTGCGAGATTAAGAGATGGTTAGCATACTTTCAGGGGATGCTTATTGAATAAAATGTTTAAAACCATCTGCAGGTTGCATATCTACTGAAGACCCCTACTTGATTATAACAAAAAGGGGAAGAAGTTTCATTCGTATATTAACTTCAGGGGAAGTTCGTGCTTATTGGGTTTTGTCATTATCAACTAGGGGAAGATTGTTGGGAATTATATTTTCAGTTGATAAGACAAAACACGAATGAAACAAGATGGAGGAAAACATAAAGGACCAAGTTGTAGTCAAAGAATACACAAAAGATAAGAATTGAAAATTTGGTTCAAAGATAATGATTTAATAATTTGTCAAAGATAATGATATTAGGTCAAAGATAATAATTTGGTCAAAGAATCTAATGATTGGTTCAAAGAAAAAAATTTGGTCAAAGAATACTAATTGATTTTATCATTATTACCATTATTATTTCCATAAACCCTTGACTCCTTATACCTAATAAAAAAGAGGTTTAAGGTATGTAGTTTAAGCATCCTCATAGTTAGATCTCATCCAATGAAAGTCCAATAGTTAGCTTATTATTTATGTAATAGTTTCATAGTCGACTGATAAAGTCCGAATAGTTTATAGATTATTAGTATGAATAAAAACCTTGATCTAACATTGTTGTTCTTATTTGTTATTCCGCTGCGTAATCAATGTTATGATATCCTAGATGGGCAAAACGATCTATGAAGCCTACAATTAAGGTTTCAACAGAGATCAAGGTAGAAAAAACTATCCTAATAATAATAATTCAATGTGGAATTATTCACAACAACCAAACTTCCCTCCGTGGGGAATATGTCCACCTTATATGTATTTGAATCAAATGCAACATATGCCAAACAGGTTCCGGACTAGCAATCTTAGACCATGAAAATTGTGACCAAGTGGTCTGGTCGTTACAATATTTTTAGTGGAGTATTTTCATGAACATTTCTGGAATCAGACGATAAAATTCTCCTTTTTTACGATGGGGGATTTACCAAAAGATTTCTCCATTCAAGCGCTTACTTAACTGAAGATGTTGAAGAAAACACATTGTAGGCAAAGGTATGTCTTCTTTCCAAACTCCTTAGAATTTTGATTATGTGTTAAATGCTAAATGATTATATATTTTCCTGTTACATATGGTATATGCTAATCAAATAAGTTATAGTTAATAGAATATAATTTAAGCTTGTAGAAATAGTGTATCACTAACACAGAAGAAGTGCCAATTTGTTGGTTTTCTAGAATAAGAGAGTTTGTTGCATTATGAACACATCTATCATGATTGAATAGGATTCCTTACGAACCTCTATAAAAAGGAAATCCCTTCTATGTCCACTAGTAGCAAAGCTCACGTAGATGAAGAAAAGTGAGTTAGTGGGAAATTACTAACATAGAAGTAGGATTAGTTTTTCATCTTATGCCAGAAAGGCATGACATCAAAACACTATGGATGAAACAAACTCCCTTCGACTACGTCGTCTGCCTCATCTACACGTCTACAATAAACTACGTCTATCAAAATCTTCTCATCAAGCTTTAACTCCATTTCTATATTCCTATCGTCACATATTTATCATTTTTCAGATATTACAAATCGTGACAATTAATTATTTCATCCGAAGTAATTGATTTATTCAATTGACAAGAAGTTGATTGAAAACGTCACTTAAATCCTCTTAAAACTTTTCTTTCGCTTTACAACCTGATTATTTTCATCCGAAGTAATCAAAGTATTTTTAATTAACGAAAGGTTAATTAAAATGTCAATTAAATTTCGTCAATCATCTCTAAACCATCTCTCGATCTAAAAATCTTGACAACTTAATTATTTCATTAGAAATTATTTAAGTTTACTTAACTTAAAGTTAAATTAAAAATGTCAAGTATTTTTCTCTCGCCTTCAACTTCATTATTTCGACAACTAGATTATCTAAAAATAATATTGCTATACTCTCCAACGATTTGATAATTGTACATTTACAAAACTAGTCAAAATCGAAAAACAATTTTTTTCTCAGATAGGCGGCCCCCTTAAAATTAAAAGGGACCGCCCTAATTAAAAAGTGGAGTGACCCCCTTATATTTAAGTGAACAACCGCCATAATTTCAACCAAATAAACCCCTTTCTGCGTAAAACATAAATCCAAACATCCATTCTAGTTCTCCTTTTTCCTCCTGCTACTGTGTGACAAAAACAACCCAAAACCACAAAAATTCAAACCTTCAAACACCCATTCGATCAAAATTTGCAAAGGCAAACACCTACAATGTGATTAACAATCTCTATTGTAAGATTTCTTATACTTTTCTTTTTCAATTTCATCCAATTTTGCTCTTAATCAAAATTAGGTATTTTTTCAATTTTTGTGTCTTTGATATTTTTATAATTAGAACTAGGAAATCCATAACTATAATGATTCCCATAGTCATAGAAATTCAAATATTTCAATAGGATTGATGTTGTCCCACATGTTTAATCCATAACACAATCAATAAGCACTATTGGTATGTGCTTAATTACACATACCTTTTACCTTTAAAAACGAGCTAAAATAACCAAAAACGGACTTAAAATGCCAAATATATGCTTGTTTTGCTAATTGTATTGTGCAGGAACGGATAACTAAGAAAAGGACGAAAAACAACGCCATAACGACAAACCGGACTCGGACATGGAAAAGACTGTGAAAGACAACTCAAATCGAAGCCGAAAAGTCCATTAACAGTCAAAAAGTCAACAAAAAGTCAACTCATCAAAGTCAACATCACCCGATAAATCCAAAAGTCAACATGTGAAAAAATATAAGTTTGAGGGTTAAAATTGCCAAACCCTAAACTTATATTTAAAGAAGAAAAGAGACAAAGGAAAAGACAAGGGCTACTTTTGCATATTACTCAAAGTAACAAGGAGGGGGGCAAAACTGCCAACTCTCCTAACTTGTACCACCCAAGGACGAATCGTGCAACTAGTTATATAACTCTTGGGGACTAATTTTGCCAAGTCCCCAAAAGTATAACAAAACAAGGACCATGGTTGCAAGTACACTTAACACCCTGAGGGACCTAACTTGCCATTTCCACAAACCTTCACCCTGTTATAACCTTGGGGGGGGGGGGGGGGGGCCCCAAAACAAACTTTCCCGCCCTTGTTTTCCCCCCAAACCAACTCACGGGTGTGAAACCCCGTTTTTACCCTGTGTTTCTTCTCCACCACCATGGGTACTCACCTCCCCCCTCCTCCACTAACTTTCCCAGCTGTGAGATTGCCAAGTTGGCAATCCCACACCTCCCAAGGCTATTTCGGACGACCAAGATACCCAAGTACGATTGAAGGGAGGCCCAGAATAGAGCTTGTGAACCCCTCCCACAACAAACAACAAACAATATAAAGCAGGATATACAGGTGATCCCTTTTGTGTGTCTACAAACAGGCACAACAGCAAAAGAGAAGAAAGCAAGACTCTAGTCGAATTTTTCCTATATATAGCTTTGTAAAGCCATTGTGGCCAGTAGTTAGTTTTAAGTAGTTTTTAAGTTTAGAAGTTAGTTTTATGTAAGTTCACAAGTTTTTAGTTTTTAAAAAGTTTCCTTGTACTTGTACTCTTTGATTAATGAAAATTCAGTGAAAGTGTTTAACTTGTGTCCTAAAGAGTCAAATTTGCCTTCAACTCTTTTTACTTCATTTAAGTATCTTTAAAACTTCTTTTTAAGAAATCTATAAGGAAAATTCACCAAAAAAAGGGAAAATAGCAAGTGTACTGTTGGATTAAAAGGGCATGGAAGAATGAGCTATAATGGATGGCTTATTGGGTATAGCTTAGTTTTGGCTTATTTATAAGCCAAGGGTAGATTTAGAGCTTATTAGGATTCACAAAAATCCTTTTTGAACAAAAGGATTTAAGGTACTTTTCTCTCAAATTTTGCTTAATTACTGTAGCACAGCTTATTGAGCTTCATTTTCAGCTTATTTGTACTTATTATGCTTATTAGTGTTTAAGTTTGCTTGTTAGAAACTTTTCATTTCATTATATGCATTTACTTTTGAATCTGTCAAGATTAAGCTATAAATCTGTCAATCTTATTACATCATTTAAAGTGCTTATAATTGATCTGCCTTTTATCTTTTTATTGATCTAAAAATTTGCTTAATATAGCAGTAGTGTGTAAACCACCATGTGTGTTGTGTTCCGCAAGCCGCCTCCTAGCCCCGCCCTAAGTTTTAGTTTTAAAGTAGCTTAATTAGGTGAAAAATAGTGTGAGTAGATAAAAGGTTTTAGCTGGTTTAGCTTTTAAAACAGTTTTTAAGTATAATAAAGTTGGGACAGAATTGGTAAAGGGGTGTTTGGGATAACCTTAAAAACGGGTCAAAATGGTCTTGGTTTGGGTTATGGTCATTAGGTTGGTTTAAGCTTAAGTTTTAAGCTCATTTTAAGCTGTTTTTACAAGTTGTTAAGTTTGAAAAGTGTTTTTCAAAAGTTTTATAAAACATCTTTTTTAACTGTGTTTCTTAAAACACCACAAGTGCTTATTTAGTTAAGCACTTGTGGTTTGAGTTTAAGTATCAAAAAGAGTGTGTTTTGTGTTTGATAAGAAGCTGTCAAACCTTCTTTGTCTTTTGACTTTGGTAAGTCAAAAATTCCCAAGTTTTCAAGTAACAGTTTTAAAAAGACAAAAGCCCTTTTTCATTCAGCAAAATCAGCAAGTTTTTATAAGTTTTAGGATGTCAAAATTGTGGCACAAGTCAATTTGCTAGGGTACTCTATTGTTTGAGCTTATTTTATTGTTTAGAGCTTATTTGACAGCTTTTAAAAAGCTGTCAAATAAGCCCTTGAGTTTAGCTTAAAATCTCCCCTGGTGCAAAGGGGAGACTTTAAGCTCTAATTGCTTATCCTCTCTGTTATTTCAAGGACCAATTTTTGGCTGATTTTAAGAGCTTATAGCACTCCCTATATGCCTCTTAAGGTTCAGCTTTTGAAAAGCTCATTTGTTGGCTTATTTTTAAGCCCAAACCTGCCCTTTAAACTGTTTTGCTAAGTGTTTATATAAGATTGCTTAATTCTCATTTTTGCTTATTCAGCTTATATCATAAGCTCCTTTGTGTCCTAAATAGCTTATTTAGATTAGTTAGTTAGTTGTTTGCTTATTTCTCATTACCTAGCTTATTTGTCCAATAGTTAAGTCCCTTTTAGCCATTAAGCTTGATTTCAAATTCTGTCATTAAGCCCTTTTATTTTCCAGCTTATTAGTTTTAGCTTGTACCCTTTTAGTGCTTATTAGGCTAGCTTAGGACTCCTTTTAGCTTTTTGTTAAAAGTTTAGCTTAAAACGACCACAAGTGCAAAAAAGACTTAGCTTTTCTAAGCTTTAAAGCCTTTTTAGCACTCTGTCGAGTTTTAAGCTTATTTTTAAGCTTATTAAGTGCTTTTCGTAAAAAGTTGTAGAAGACAAAGTTGTTAAGCCCCACGAGCTTAACAACTTTGCTTCTTTGAGTTTTCAAAAAAAAAGGGGAAAGACAAGAGGCCCGGGTGAGCAAGACTCGAACCCGGGACCAATCGATACATTCCCCCTTTTGTACACACTCCTTACCACTGCGCCCTTGGGTCTTTTTCGTTAAAGACTCAAGGGCTTTACTACTTAAGGGAGTTTTGGCTTTATAAGCTAATAAGCTGTACACAGCTTATTCGGGCTTATTCCTTAAGCAAATTTTGTGTTTCTTATTTTTCGTAGGATTGTCATAGTGTCTAGTATTTTTTGTAAATTTTTCAGAATTTTTCGAAGTCATTTAATATTTTTTATAATTTAATTTCGTTAAAAGTTTAATTAATTCATAAAAAATACAAAAATTATCAAAAAAATATTTTGCTTTTTTAGAAAATTTTCTTTTGTCATATAGTTTGTAGGAAAAATACAAAAATTTTCGTAGGGTCATTTTTACAACTTTTTACTTTTTAAAGAACGGGTCCGGGTGCGGGATTTTGTTTTGACTCGTTTTTGGGTCAAACGAACTCCGTTTTCGGTCTAGTCTTTTTCATTCCTCGTTATTTGGTCCCTAGAGTAGTTTAGAAGTAAAAATTTATTTAGTAGGTTATTTTAAAGATTTTAGGTTTTCCCCCCTTTTGTTCGGGATTCGGGCTCTCGTTTTCTAGTTTAATTTCGTAATTTCTAGGTTTTTCTTAAACGTTTTGTTCGTTATTCATTCTATATTTGGGACTTTTCAACCCTCTCAAATCAAATTCCTCCTTCAAAATCAAGTCTACGATTGTGGGGTGGATCGATTTTCCAGTACAGCCTCGTTGGGGATAAAACGACCCGGGAACACTCTATTACTTCTTCTCGGTTTTATTGATTGTTGTTTTTAGACTAATATATATTTTATATTTTATTATATATTATATATATGGTGAAGCCTCGATCAATTTTTGCGCGTCGCTGCCGGGAGGCTGTGAAGTCCGATTATCGTTACGTTTGATCAATTGTGTCTGAAACTGTGAATATTTTCTTTTATTATAAAAATATAAAAAAAAGTACAAAAATATTTTTCATTTCTTTTAGTATAACTATCAGATAAAAACCAAAAAAAAAATATATATATAAAAACACTGTCCATAAAAAAAAGAAATAAAATTCACAAAATTGGTAATTATACCAAATATATTATTCTACTGAGGTATTATCATAATAAACTTCCGGTGAACTGTTGGTTCCAACTCGAACAAAAGATTAAAAAACTTGCCATCTGTGTCTCTTCGACGTACGGGCTCACCTTGAAAGTTGGAAACAAAAAAAACTTTTAAAAGTGGGTATAAGGAGGGTTGTTCCTAGGAACTACGACCCGAAGGAGAAATAAGATTAGCGCTATTCCTTCCTCCTCCGGTCACCTGTGAGTTTTATCTATTTTGAGAGTTACCGTGAAGTAAGTTATTATTTGGTTAAGTTGTCTTATCTCATTGTCCGTTAAAATCTATGTGAATAAATACCTTGAAAAACCAAAAAAAATTAGAGTAAATGTTTCTTTTTATATTTCTTTTTTGTGCATGCGCACTAGTTCTCAAGCACGTTGACGTCGACACCACAGTTCGACAAACTTCTGTTGATTAATACAAATCTTGGGAAACCTGATAATCCTCCCATAGTACGATGGACGCTATCGAACTTGGGCGCAATTGCTCGAAGCACCCACCGAGGGTTACGAGGATGCGATCGTTGTTCCCGAAATTACCGCGAACAACTTTGAGATCAAGCATGGTCTTCTTATCTTGTTCAAAACAGCAATTTTTTTTGGAAACATAAAGGAAGACCCTCTTGCCCATCATCGATATTTCACAAGATCTACTTCTACGATGATGTTCACAAAACGTTCCGAGATAAGTATGGTTAAGCTTATGCTTTTCCCATTTTCCCTCGAGGGAGCAGCCCGGATTTGGCTTGAAAAAGAGCCCCCTCGATCGATTCGTACATGGGATGATCTTGTGTCGAAATTCATTAACAAATTCTTCCCTCCATCTAAAACGACAAATATCAAAAATGAAATCACATGATTTCAGCCAAGAATTTGATGAGACGTTTTTATGAGGCTTGGGGACCGATTCAATGTTCTAACTTAGGGATGCCGCATCATGGGTTTTTAGAATTGCATCAACTCGATACATTCTATAATGCCCTGAATGAAAATGATCAAGATTCATTGAACTTCGCTGCAGGTGGTAACTTTCTGGATAAAATGCCTCGAGAATGCCTGAAAATCATCGAGAGCAAGTCCAAGGTTCGTCAATCACGAAGCAAACCCATTGTTTCCAAAGTGAGTACGAGCTCTTCTACCCCAGTAGTTTCATCCGATGTTGCTGAACTGAAAGATATGGTTAGAGCATTGATTCTCGATAAGAAAAACCAAACTCCAGCTCCTGCTCCCGTAAAAGCGGTTGAGCAAAGTTGTGTAACTTGCAGGGGTGGTCATTCTTACCAAAATTGTCCAGCCACCGATGGCAACATTTATCGGGACAATATTCAAGAGTACGTGTCACAAGCCGCCGCAGTTAACTACAACCAAGGAAATACCGGTTACCGACCTCAGATGGTCGCAAACCAAATTCGACCTCCCGGTTTTCCTCCTATGCAAAACCATCAAAACAATTTTAATCGATCCCCGACTTTTCAAGCTCCACCATACCAAGCTCCCGCTCCAGCTCATCCAACACCAGGTGTGTCTAAGTCCGATTTTGATAACTACGTCAAAGCTAATGACGCGGTTATGCAAAATATGCAAAATCAAATGGCAAATATAACGGCTTCTACTTCGGGCTCCGGTTCTCTTCCAAGCAACACCATTGCTAAACCGAAAGGTGATGTGAAAGCAATCACTACCCGAAGCGGTGTTTCCTATAATGGACCTCAAACTTCTTCTCCTCCTAAAGAGACGGAAAATGAACCCGAGGTGACAAAGGATACGGTGCAACCAAGCACCGAAAACATCCAACCTCCGGTGGTCCAAACTCATGAACCCGTTGTTGTTCCAAAGACTAAACCAACCTTGCCTTATCCTTCAAGGGCCAACAAAGAAAAGTTCCGTGAAAAAGACGATCTTTTAGCTTCAAAATTTATGGAGATTTTTCGGAATCTCCATTTCGAGCTAAGTTTCGCGGATGCTCTCCTACATATGCCCAAATTTATGCACCAATAATTAGAAAGCTCCCTCAATGAAGGACAAGATGATTGAGTTTGGACAAAGACACCGTAAACAGAATTGCTCGACGGTTATCCTAAAAAAGTTTCCCATCCTAAAACAGTAGTCCCGAGAAACTTGAGACCCGGCAGATTTCTTATACCATGTTGATTTTCCGGAGATGAATGAATGCTTAGCCTTGGCCGAACTCGTGCCCAAACATACAACCTAATGCCTCACACCATTTGGAAAGAACTAAGTCATCCCAGCTTTGACCAAAACACCGAATGATACTGAACTTGCCGACCGGCACAATTTCTACTCCCACCGCAATCGCCGAAGATGTTTATCGTGAAAGTTTGAAACTGTTCTTACTTTTCCTGCCGATTTTTGTAGTCGTTGATTATGTTGCCGATCCTCGGGTTCCCCTAGATCTTAGGAAGACCTTTCTTAAAGGACGCACTGCCGTGAATCGATGTTCACGGTGAACAAATGACCCTTAGACATGATGACCAATCCATGACCTTCAAAGTTTGGTGATACTAAGACTTTCCCCAACAATATCATTGAATCGGTTAGACCGATCGATGTTATTGACATTGCTTTCGAATAATATGTTCAAGAAGTTCTATGAAATTTCTAAAGTGGCAATCCCACTTCTACTCGGACCTTATGATCGATTCTCGCTCCCCAACTTTCACTCCCTCGAAGGAAGTGATTTTCCTAATGGCAGAGAATCGATGAATTTCTTGACATGATGATTTAAAAAAAAAAAAAAAACAATACACACCACTTTGAGGCATCTTGATTCCTAGAGAGATACTGTTTACCTTGAGGAATTGTTAAGTGTAATCAATAGTGACCCAAATCTCCCTCCGTCACCAGTTTGTGAAATAAATGTACCTGAAGAGATTAAATCTTCATGTGAAGATCCTCCCGACCTTGAACTCAAAGACTTACCATCCCATCTTGAGTATGCATTTTTGGAGGGTGATGACAAATTACCCGTCATAATCGCTAAAAACTTGAAAGATGAGGATAAAACCGCCCTGATCAAGGTTCTTAAGTCACACAAACATGCCATAGCTTTGGAAGATTTCTGATATTAAGGGGATAGATCCACAGTTTTGCACCCATAAGATTTTGATGGAGGAAAATGCCAAACCCGTAGTTCAACATCAGAGAAGAGTTAACCCCAAAATCCATGAGGTTATTAAGCAAGAAGTTATCAAACTTCTTGATGCCGGGTTAATTTACCCCATCTCTGACAGTCCCTGGGTGAGCCCGGTTCATTGTGTCCCTAAGAAGGGAGGCATAACCGTGGTAAAAAATGAAGAAAATGAGTTAATACCCACTAGGTTGGTTACGGGATGGCGAGTTTGCATCGATTACCGAAAACTCAATGATGCAACTCGTAAAGACCATTTCCCGTTGCCATTTATGGATCAGATGCTTGAAAGATTAGCCGGAAATGAGTACTATTGCTTTTTGGACGGATTCTCTGGCTACTTTCAGATCCCGATTGACCCACTTGATCAAGAGAAGACTACCTTCACCTGCCCTTACGGGACATTTGCCTATCGTCGTATGCCTTTTGGGTTATGCAATGCACCGGGCACGTTCCAAAGGTGTATGGTTGCAATCTTTCACGATAAATATTAGAGAAAACCATGAAACTTCCATGGATGATTTCTCGGTTTTCGGTGATTCTTCTCCTCTTGCTTTCCCATTAGACAAAAATGCACCAAAGGTGTAAAGACACCAACTTGTGCTAAATTTGGGAAAAATAGCCACATTATGGACCAAGGAAGGCAAAATCCTTGCATAAGATTTCTAAATCATGGATTGAGGTTGATAAATCAAAAGTTGATGTCATTGCAAAATTACCTCATCCCACTACCGTGAAAGTTATTCGCAGTTTTCTCGGTCACGCCGGATTCTACCGATGATTTATTCAGGATTTTTCCAAAATCGCCCGGCCTATGACCCACCTCCATGAAAAGAAACTCCCATTATCATTCTCGAATGAATCATTGAAAGCATTTGAAACCCTTAAGATGAAGTTAACCAGGCTCAATTTCTAGTTGCTCCCTGATTGGACTGCCCTTTGAAATCATGTGTGATGCAAGTGATTTTGCTGTTGGGGCAGTCCTAGGGCAACGTAAGACCAAGCACTTCCAGCCGATACACTATGCAAGCAAAACTATGACCGAGGCTCAAGCACATTACACTACAACGAACAAGAAATACATGCCATAGTGTAAATCATTCCGAGAAATTCCGGCCATAGCTTTGTCCTTGTCCAAAAAGGCACAGTGTATACGGACCATTCGGCTCTCAAGTACTTGCTTGCTAAGCAGGATGCTAAGCCAAGATTACTCCGGTGGATTTTGCTGCTCCAAGAATTTGATGTCGTTATCCGTGATAAAAAAGGAGCAGAAAATCTCGCCGCAGACCACCTTTCTACTTTGAAAATCCCATACAAAGCGAAATCGAGAAAAAGGAAATTACGGAACAATTTC
This sequence comes from Tanacetum coccineum, assembly GCA_026074375.1. Classification (NCBI taxonomy): domain Eukaryota; kingdom Viridiplantae; phylum Streptophyta; class Magnoliopsida; order Asterales; family Asteraceae; genus Tanacetum; species Tanacetum coccineum. The sequence continues at coordinate 24,958 of BQNB010091772.1, forward strand.
CTCTGAGGACAACGTGGGATGATTACCTTATCGTGGTGATGAGATAATGCCCCATGGTTTGCCGATTTTGCAAACTACCATGCGGGGAATTTTGTGATCAAAGGGATGTCGTCTCAGCAGAAAAGGAAGTTTTTTAAAGACATCAAACACTACTTTTGGGACGACCCCTTTCTATTTAAGATCTGTGCGGATCAAGTGATTAGGCGTTATGTTTCGGGGCAAGAAGCTTTTGACATTCTTAAAGCTTGCTACAGTGGACCCGCTGGGGACACTACGGTGCCAATTACACCGCTAAAAAGATCTTCGATTCAGGTTTCTATTGGCCCACGATCTACAAGGATGCCCACGACTTTGTCACCCATTGTGACATATGTCAACGTCAAGGCAAAATTTCGCAACGTGATGAGATGCCACAAAACTCCATCCAAGTTTGCGAAATCTTTGACATTTGGGGCATTGATTTTATGGGGCCGTTCCCGTCTTCAAGAGGGAACAAATATATACTCGTGGCAGTCGATTACTTATCAAAATGGGTTGAAGCAAAATTCTCCCCACCAATGATGCCCGAGTTGTTTGCAAATTTCTTAAAACTCTCTTCTCCAGATTTGGTGCCCCTCGTGCAATCATAAGTGATCGCGGAACCCATTTTTGCAATGACCAGTTTTAAAAGGTCATGTTTAAATACGGAGTCACTCATCATCTCTCCACCGCGTATCATATCATCCACAAACAAGTGGACAAGCTGGAGGTATCCAATCGTGTTTGAAAAGATTCTGGAAAAGGTCCGTAGGCGAAAAACCGCTGCCTCTTGGGCGGACTAAATTAGGATGATGCACATTTGGGCTTTCCGCCAAGCTTACAAAACTTCCCATGGTGTCTCCATATAAGTTAGTGTACGGGAAGGAATGTCAATCTTCCGATCGAGCGCGAGCACATAGCTTACTGGCTTGAAGCATACAACTTTGATATCAAAAAGCGGTGATCACATGATGAGTCAATACATTGAATCTTAATGAACGTCGTGATCATGCCTACCGAAAACTCTTTGATCTATAAAGAGAATCAAGAGAATCCATGACTCTAAAATCAATAAACGCGTTGTTTCAATGTCGGTGATCGAGTCCTCCTTTTCAACTCTAGATTAAAGATTTTCTCAGGCAAGCTTAAGACCCGCTGGAGTGGACCATTCACTGTAACCCAAGTTTTTCCATATGGCACTGTCGAGTTATCTCAAAACTCCGGGCCAAATTTCAAAGTGAATGGTCATCGTTTGAAACACTACTTTGGAGGGGACATACCAACCGAGATTGTCCCAGATCTCCAGACGTTCCCCATGGACCAATAAATTCGGGGGACGGGTCAAGCGTCGGGACCCTAAACAAGCGCTTCGTGGGAGGCACCCCATGCTTATCCGTAGTAGTAATAAATAAGTGTTTGTGTGTGAGGAGGCTTACATTTTCTGTTAGCCTCAATTTATTGAGTCGAACAAGGAAGCTCGGTCACTCTACGATGGAGCTTCGGTCTTTAATTAGTTAATGTTGTAACAGGATAATATCGGGAATCGGGCTCGATAAATAATCTAATATTGTATATGTTTCGGGTTTAATCCCAAACAAAACCCGAGCCCGGGTCCTAGTTAAATATCCCGCGCGTCACATTAAATGTGTAGGGGTATATATATATTTAGATATTTTCTAAAATATCTAAATATATATATAGATATTTTCTATTTGAATATATCTAATTTTTCATATATCTAAATTTCTTTTTTCTCTCTCAACTCTCTCTCTACTCTCTCTCTACATTTCGCCTCTCTCTCTATCTCTTTTC
>BQNB010091773.1:0-26787 GCA_026074375.1 Tanacetum coccineum
TCAAATTGAAGTCCCGCTGGTCAGGACCATTTACCATTGTTCAAGTTTTTCCGTATGGCACCGTTGAGTTATCTCAAAACTCCGGGCTAAACTTCAAAGTAAATAGTCATCGTCTCAAGCACTACTTTGGAGGAGATATCCCTGCTATGGATATCCCGGACCTCCAAACATTCCCTAAGGACAACTAAATTCAGGGAATTGGGTCAAGCTTAGTGACCCTAAACAAGCGCTTTGTGGGAGGCACCCCATGCTTATCCTAGTTTATCAGTAGTAGTAGTATGCTAGCTTAGTATTAAATAAGTGTTTACTTGTTGTGAGGAGGCTTGCCTCTTTCCTTTTCCATGTTTTGTGTTTTGTGTTGTATTGTCCATGATGTCCCGGGTTTTTGAAGCCTCTCGTGCTATTTGTCCTTCAACCACAAGAGCTTCACAATCCTCAGCTTCATTTGGGAATCCCGATATCCTAATCTTATCGACTAACGTTTATCTTTAAGCATAATTCATAAACGGCTTAGGATTTACGTAGAAACCCTTCGTAAAACATTGAGGACAATGTTTCATTCTAGTATGGGGGGATCTTTGATTTGATTGTGCCTGCAGCCGTTGTTATCATGTAATCCTGTTTTTACCACCAAAATTTCAAAAAAATGAAAAAAAATTAAAATTTTTCAAAAATAAAATAAGTGTTTTGTCACAATTTTGACTTTCCTGCTGGGTAGAATAAGAGTAAATTTTGACTCGATCGAGCGTGTTGAGCTCTAGCTTGTTCCTTAACTTTTAGACTAAGCGTTCGCAAATATTCGCGAAGAATGAAAAATGATAGTGTTAAGTAGGAGTTAGATGCTAAACGAGGATTATTTGGAAATCTTAAGAGCTCATGTGTGTAATTTGTCGCTTTTTCTCCCATAAGATTCTAACCTGATTAATATACGTGCTACTTTTGGAAATTAAACTTAAATCAATAATTTTTATGTAGTATATAGCAAAAACTTTAGACTTAGTTCAAATTTATACTTGAATTTTTCAAAAAGACGTTTTCCCAATATATAAAAAAAATGAAAAAATATAATAAACTGTGGGTTGATAAAAGTTTGCTGCATCTTGCCGGCTCACAACCGATGTTGCAGCCTTCTAAAGAAAACCCATAGTAAGAATAATTATCCGAGGCTGATAAAAGTTTGCTGCATCTTGCCGGCTCACAACCGATGTTGCAGCCTTCTAAAAGGTCGAGGGTTACAAATTGCAATAATGGTTAATATTAAGTGTGAATAAAAGATCTCTTTTTGTTAAATTCAAATATGCTTTTGAACTTTGGCTATTATATTTTATAAGCTATGTGCATACGGAAAACCTGAGAGTTTTTATGAGAGCTTTTGAAACCTAGAGGTCCGTGAGTCCCGATAGCTAGTCTCTATGGGGTGTCAAAAGACCCCCCCCTGGTCAACTAACCGCAAGGTTGGGATGTGCGAACTCAATGTCGCTACATGGGATGAATCTCCGTAGCCTATTATAACTCATTATTCTCCGGGTGGGAACGGGTTGAAAGGCATAGAATAGGTTATGGCCGGAGGGTAGGGTGTGACAATCAACGGGAAGAGCGCGAGCAATAGCGGACCTGGTCAGCTCGTATAACGCTTGAGGTAGTCAGTGTAGTCAAGAACTAGAACGTATACACAAAACATTATGATACTCTTGTACACAAAATTGAAAATATTGAGAATTTTTGTGTTATTGTACTAGTTCACCTCGCACCCAACAGTAACATACTTCCCTTTATGGATTTTTCACTTATTCCACTAACCAAGCTTAAAACAAATCAGAACGCGTTAATTATGAGTTAAGATTCTACTAACACTACTCATATTTTCATTTGTAAACATTTCACTACTGACAATTTATATCTTTAAGGATAACAAGGCTGTATCTACTTGACACATTCCTCTCTAACCTCATACTCATCCAACGTAGCTTAGCTTTCTAACGTATCTCCTCTCTGGTATAGATCAATCAGTGAAAACTCGGAACGACGAATTTTTACCATTTTTGGGCATTCTCGGATCGAAATGCATCTTGTTCTATGATCCCTTAAAGTTATTAAATAACGAAAGTCAAAACGTTCTAGTTAGTTGATCAATGAAAAAATGAAAAATACAAAAAGATGTTTAGGAATAGGTGTATATATAAAAAATGGTAAAATCAGAGATTTTCAAAACTTATGAGTCTTTAACTCCCTTGATGAACACTTAACTACTTTTCGAGGTTATTAGTCGAGGGCGATTGAGATTCTTAGTTTTCTAAATGCTTACTTCATAGCATTGCGTGAGGACACGGCAATACCTTAGTATGGGGGATTTTGGTATATGTTTAATTACACACACCTTTTACCTTTAAAAACAAGTTAAAATAACCAAAAACGGACTTAAAATGCCAAAAATATGCTTGTTTTGCTAATTGTGTTGTGCAGGAACGGATATCTAAGAAAAGGACGAAAAACGAAGCCAAAACGACAAAACCGGACACGGAATGGAAAAGCGTAGAAAAGACAAAGTCAAGACAAAGCCCAAGTCTGAAAAAGTCAACCAAAGTCAACCCCGACAAATCCAAAGTCAAAAAGTGAAGAAAAATAAGCTTAGGGGCCAAAATGCCAAGTCCCTAACTTATTTAATGAAGGAAAAGAAGAAAAATCTTGCAAGGGTCAAAACTGCCAACTCTCCAAAGATATACCACAAGGGTCATTCCTGCCAACACTCTAAACTTGTAAACCAAAAGGACTTAACTTGCAACACACAATATAACTTTCAGGGGTGTTTCTTGCTAAATTTCCAAACATTCATAAACCAAGGACAGAAATTGCAAAACATGTATAACACTTGAAGGGCTTTTATTGTCAATCTCCTAAACCCAGAACTAGAAATTGAATTACTGTACATCTTCTACAAGTTTTTCCCGCCAAAGCTCATAACCCCGCCTCCTGTCCCTCTCAACCTCGTTGACTCCCCGCATCCCTCCAAACCTATCACCCTCATAAACCCCACCTCCTGTCCCTCTCAACCTCGTTGACTCCCCACATCCCTCCAAACCTATCACCCTCATAAACCCTACCCCCCTACATGGTCCTTATCCACGGTGGCAATCCTAATTCCCACAATTCGATCAAAGGTTGATATAGTTTGAGTGGGCACTACTCAATACCAAGGGCCAGGATTGCCCTTATGTTTACACTCACACAACAAACACATAAGCTGAAGTCTCTCTACAAAGAAACACAAGACCTAGAATCTTCTTGGTTCTTGTATAAATAGGGTGTCTTGTAAGCCATTTGGCCATCGAGTTTTTTTTTGTATGCTTAACCTAGTTTTTATCAGCTTATTGAATCTTTATTGTAATATGTTTTTAAAAGTTAATGAAATTCAAGTTGTTTTTCTTTAAATCCGTTCTCCAGTTTTAAGTTTCTTTAAATTTTAAAAGTCTTTCATAAGCTCTTTCTAAGCTTTTATAACCTCAGGTGTTTTGGATAAGCTCTTATCAAATATCTATCTAAACCTTAAGTTTTAATTAGTAAGGAATTTGGCAGTTTTGAGCTTTTGGATATAAGCAAGAAAATGAGTGTTCTTATGGGTTAGTAGAATGTTATTTTATAAGTGGGTGGTTTTCTAGAGTTATTTAGGTTCTTTAATCCTGTTTTAGAGAAGGGATCAAGTAAGTTTCCTTATTCATATTTTGCTTATTATCTGTACAAGTGCTTATCTAAACTGCTATTTCTGTCATTTTTATGATTATTCACTGTTTAGTTTATGCCTGCTTATGCTTACTTCATGTTTTCATGTCCTTTGTTTTAGTTTTGCTTTGAATCTGTCCTTTATATGCTCTTAAACTGCTTATCTCTTACGTGCTTATTTTTCTGCTTATTTGCCATTAAGTTGTTGCTTATTTATGCTTTGTTATGATGTTTAGTACTTATCTTGCTTAGTTTTTAGTTTAAAAGTGATTTGTGCGAATTTCTTAGTTAGTGTTGGTAGTGTATTCAGTTAGTACTGGTAGTGTTGTTAGTACTGGTAGTTTAAAAGTAATATTGTTGGATTAATTTAGCTTATTTAAGTGCTTATAACTGATTGAAATTTGCTTGTAAGTGTTTTATATTGTTATTTGATAATCTGTTTTTAACTGATTGAAATTTTCGTAGGGTCATTTTTGGAAAAGTTTGTTTTTTAAAGAATGAGATTCGTTCCCGTTTTTGTTTTTTCGCGTTTTTAGCTCAAATCACCTCCGTTTTTAATCTAGTTTTTTTTAATCTTTCTTTTTAGTCATTTAGAGCTTATTAAAAGTAAAAAAATAATTTTTAGGATTAAAATGTGAAAATTTAGGTTTTTAGCTCGCGTTTTAAAAGTTTTGTTCTCGTTTTTAGGTTTAAATAACTTTTCTGTTATCATTTTTAGGTTTACCTTGATTGTTTTTGCATTTTTAATTGTAGTGATAGAAAAAAAATCATAACCTCGTTCCATTCAAACATCGATTATCAATTCGTCATTCGACTTTCAATTGCACACCTCGTTGGGACTTAACGACCCGGGAAATCAAACTTCCAGATATATATTGATTCTCATTGTGAATTTTGACTTTTTGCCTTGGTCAATGGCAATTGGTTGGGGTTTGCATTGTGTTATATATTATATATATATTATTGCACGAATCAATCGTGTATGTCGATATCACATCGACTCAACCATTTAACATCTTATATATCAATATCACATCGCCTCATCCATTTACGTGTCATCATGCATACAAATATCACATCGACTCATCCGTTTAACGTCTCATCATATATAGAGTATATCAATATCACATCAACTAATCCTTTTAACGTCTCATCATGTAACCTGTTTAATGTCTCATGTACAAAATACCTGTAGCCGAGCTCTTTCTTTTACATCTCGAATGGTCCTAGATAGAAATCTAGGCACAAGCTCGAAGTAAAGTTATATTGCAAGACACATTAATTCCAAAAAGATTTGTCATGAGGAATAAAAGATTACATAGATAGATGTGTAATTATACAAGTTTTTCTATATTAATTACACACAAACAGAAAACAATCATTACTATGCCAGATGTTGCAATTTGGTAAATGTGTACACAATGAAGGCAAAAGTCGAGATAATATTTTACTATGTAATACTCCAACCTAACTTCATTATAACCCAAATATCCTCCCGTTGTTAATCCACTACCAAAACCCCTCATCTTTTTTAATCGTCTCTCAACCGTTTCCTTGGATCGTCTAGATCGAAATCTCTAACAGGTATCCTTTACTTGATTGGTTTATTTAATTTTATATACTTGTTTTACCTTTATTATTAATTACAATGTTGGGTAAATCTATGGATTTTTCATTTTTCTTTATTATTGTAATATATCATTTCTAAGCTCAATTTCGGGTTTCTTATTTTTCTTAGGTTAGTTTAGGGGTAAGAAATATAGGTAATTTTTCCTCAGAATTTAAAGATTGTTTAGTAATTTTTATAATTTAATTTCTTAAAATTTTAAAAATTCATAAAACATTACAAAATATATCAAAAAAATAATTTCTTTTTTAGGAAATTTTCTTTAGTCATATTATACGTATGAAGAAATAGAAAAACATTCGTAGGGTTAATTTTGCAAACTTTGATTTTTAAAGAACGGTCTCCGGGCGGGTCTTGTCTTGACCGTTTTTGGGTCAAACGACACTCCGATTTCAGTCTAGTTTTTTAAACTTCAGTTATTTTGTCATTTAGAATCAATGTATTATCTTATAAATTTGTTTTAGGTTTAATTTTTTTTTTTACAAAATTTTTAGAGGTTTTTACGCCCGATTTTTTCGTGCCCGTTTTAAGGATTAAAGTTATTAGCTTTCATTTTTAATGTTTTTCACAATCGTTGTTAGCTTGTTATAGATTAATTTAGATTTACACTCTCAAAATCATAATCTCATTCAAACTCAAATTTTCCGACTGTATCGATTCTCAAGCACAGCCTCGTTAGGGATAAACGACCCGGGGATATTCTATACTACTTCTCGGTTTCATTGATTATTTTTAGATTATACTTATTATATATATTGTATTATATATTATATATATATATATATATATAAGTTTAATTTAGCCCCTCAATCATGGATCCTCTTTTATGAATATCGATAATGATAGGGAGTTTGCTAGTAATACTCCTATTTGTGAGAAAATCGATAAAATAGAATGACAAATTGGTGAAGGTAAACTTAGGCTGTTGGATAATGACGGGAACCCGCTAGTTCCTACAGGTATTGTGGAAAGTGATAGTGAAGTGGAAGTGGTATTTGAATTAAACTGCTTAACTTAAGGATAGTCAATGATTGATAAAGATGGAATGATCAGGTTATGGTACTAATAGCTTGTTGGAACAATGGAGGGATTCTTATCCGGATAATGATGATTATGACCCGTATGATGACAATATGTACGAGAATCATGATTTGTCCGAGCACCTGCAGTCTCTTTGTGATGATCTTGATATCACGGTTCGTGGCAGGAAGAAGAAATAGATGTTTTGATGTTTGTTGAGTCAATTGTAATCTAGTCTTAGTAGTATCCTCCTATGGAGTAGTTGTGCTTGTTATGTTCGCTTCTTTGCCTATGTAACGGGCTGAGATGTGGAACTCACCCACATCCATTGTACTAAATCGCTTTTTTGGAGTAATACATTTACCGAGGAAACCCTTTACCCAAAAAAGACTAGAGATGAGCGTGGTTGATACTTAATAAAGCACCTTAGCAATTACTAGTAATGCCCCTATCGACCTCAGTCTTGTTTTTTGGTTAACTTTAGTCTGTTAGATCGAGGGAAAGATATCCTCATCCTCAATGCTTGTGACGTCTTCAAGATTTACGTTAACGAGCTTGTTTCTCCATTTCCAAATAGCCCAAAGAGAGCATTAAAAAACCTCATGTAAAATCTTGTTAAGTCGATTACAATCCATATTAGAAACTGACCCTAAAGCAATATCCCGAATGAAGAAAGGACGAAAAACATTAGACGAGCCTAAGTCCACCAACCTTAAACTTTCATACACACTTTATCTACATAAGAACAATAGGGAGGACAATGATCTCCATTTTTAGCAGCACTATCACACCAGGGACACATAACATAGGGGATAGGCACACCAAGATATTCAAGATTCTAACGAGTAGGTAGCCTGTTTAGAGCAGCCTTCCATACACATATTGATATTCTAAGGATCTAAGAATTCCAATCGCGTGTCAACCCAATAACATCATCCGCAAGAACAAGATTTTGGATAGATCTAGAGAGAGTACTAACCTTAAACTTGCACGAGACTTTGAAAATTCAATGCCATATATCAACATCATTAGAAGATAAGGGGAGGTTTTCTAACAGAGAGATAGGGGAGTCGAGGTCCCCTAGGGATCTACCACGGGGCTGCATTCGCGAATTCTAATTGCCCATCCATAAGTCGTCAACTAACTGTCAGTTCGGTCACCAATAGAGCATATCCTGAGAGAGTCAGGGCGAAAGAAGTATAAGAGAAAACATCATAAGTCAAACCCACATCCCAACATCAAACGTCATCCCAAAGAGTATACAATAGAGACATTTTGAAACCTTGATGTAAACGAATATTTATTAAGCCAGTTTTGATAGACTGAATTTTAGCCTGAATCCTGATGACGTCAACACCAACTTCCAATCAAATTGGAGGGTTAGACGGGGAGAAAAAAACCACCATCATCACCATCAAAGTCTTTGACGACGATCCACCAAAAGGCCTTATTCTCCGTAAAGAACCTCCATTTCCACTTCCCAATGAGACTCATATTCTTTGCATGAATACTTTCTATACCCAAGTCCCCTATATTGGGATCAATGAGCATACTTTTCCATTTGACCTAACTAATGCCTCATTGAGATTCCTTAAATCCCCAAAAGAAACGACACGTAATCGATTCAATAAGGTTAATAACTTTAACAAAATCCTTGAAGATGGAAAGGATATAGATAGGCATTGTTAGGATTTCATTTTATGTGACGACATTACGGAATTACATAGTTACAATACCACAATACAAATGGACTAGAATAGGCCAATAAAGCATACGTGTGTAATGTTATGGTGGTATAGAAAACCCATCCAATGCATGCCATAGATTGGTGTGTACTTTTGTAACGATTTTCACATTTCCATTCTATTTACATAATTCTTTCTCTCACTAAAAACTCTCTCTCTAAATTGGCTTCTTGTCTTTGGTTTTTGATCTTCTCGAACCACAAACGGAATCATTTGATTCTTTAGTTCCTTCAATTGGTATCAAAGCCATGTTACAATCTTGGGTCAGTATGATTTTGATAGTCCCGTTGTCTCGAATCTGTCACTATTGTCTTTAAATCTGTTACGTTTCTTATGTTGTAACTTGCTTGAGCTTTATTCAAACTTTGAGGTCCAAATCTCGGTCAAAGACACAACTGTTGTTTTTGCTAGTTTTATTTGTCGAGTTTTGTTGGGGTCCAAATCTTGGTCAAAGACACTACCGTCGAAAATCTTGGTAAACCTGGTCATCCTTGTGGTCTTATTTTATAGCTTTCTAAAAGGCTACGGTTTAAATAAGTAAAACAAGATTTTTGTTTGAGGCTTATTGTCTAGGCTTAATACCTCTTTTAAACATATTCTAGGCTTATTGGGTGCTTAAAAGCTTATTTTCGTACCATATTTCTGGGCTTATTTTGAATGGTGTGAAATATGCATGATGGCTGCGAAATATGTATGATGTGTGCGAAACATGTATTACAGGTGCGAAATATGCAGGTTGTTTTTGTGCGAAATATTACAAATTTCAGAAACAATACTTTGCCCAAAATTTATTTAGGGTGCGAAATATGTTACAGATGGTGCGAAATAAGTCACAACATGGTTGTGCGAAATATGTATTGACATATTTTGCAGGATATTACAACCCATGACCCAGACCGAGTCAACTCGGTAATTACCGAGTTGACCGGGTGAAACTCACTGAGTCAAACCCAAAAGAAAAGTCAAGAAAAGATTAAAGAGAAAGACAGACTCAAATATACCATAACAACCACAGCCAATTCAGCCTCAACAACAAATCCATGTCTAATCCTATATTCCCATCTTCACATATCAAATCCATCTCCACACTAATCCTATCACATCTCAAAAAATATCTAGACTCGAATACAAAACTCGAATGAAATTAAGAACATAAAAGATCTCAGATCTTGTTTCGTTCGTGTTTCATAATCCAAGATATGACCACGAAAACAAAAACCGACTCATCATTGACCTTTAAGAGGAAAATCCTTCACCTATATATCCGAATATAAATATATACTTATAATAATTGGGTTATAGTATTTTCTTTGTTTCGTTTCAAGACACTCAAAACAAAATTAAGTACCTACCCGAGACCACATTTAAATGATCTTGAAGCCATACATCTCTTGAGTTCTTCGTGGATTCGTGATTTATGGTCAAGAAGTAATGAATGAGGATCAATATTGGTGTTGCGTTTTAGAGTGTGGATGTAAAGGTTTGAATTTTTTAAGTGATAAGGTGATTTGATTGGGAGATGAAACTGATCTATGATTTGGGAGAAAAGAAATGATGGGGGTAGATGATTGTGAGAAATGTCATTAGGGTTCCTAATAGTTAGGGTTGTACCATTTTATATTAACCTACGCTTGATGTGGATATGGACTCATTATGTTGATGGGCTTGATTCACAAAGATTACCACTCTCACTATTATCTATGGTTTTAATTTTGAAAAAAAAAAACTAATGCCATACGATTAATCCATACCGAATTGATACGGTTTTGTCAAGAATTGTAAAATCCCATGTAGTTTCACGAATTATTTCAAGACTCAACCAAACACAATTTCTTTCTACCACCGTCCGATCAACCAAGTAATCTTTGTAACAATCAAATGATGACTCTTGCTGTCAAAGTGATTCTTTCGGGTGCCGACAATCGTCCACCTATGATGGATAAAGAATCATGAAACTTAAAGGCTAGATTTTTGAATTAATCTTTTGTGACTACGGAGTTGATTAGGTATTACTTATTTGAGATTAAAGTAGCATTTTACGAAGGCGTGATCTTATTTTATCTTGAAGTCGGGGTTGGCTGGATGCATGACTTTCAATGATAACTTGCTCAAGCTTAATTTAAGTTGAAGACTTGGTTTATCTAGTTTCCAGTAGTCAAGGGGTGGATGGTTGATGACCTGGTTAACTATCACTTAAAGGAGTTGCGTTGTAGTACTCAGTGTCACACGTTAAGACGTTGTGGATAATCGCAAGAGGTGCTGAAAGTCTCATACTTTGGGAGGGGTATGGAGTACTTAGAGATTTGCTTGGAGCACAAATTCTCTACACCGTTCCTTCAACATTAGCGCAAGCTTAAGTCACAAGCACAGGAAATTCTACTTTTGTCTCAAGTTTGGTATATTGGGTTTACTTCATCAGTGGTCATTTCAAATAGCCTACAAAATGGTTGGTAAAATGGTAGCCAGAGAGAGGTTATGAGTAGAGATTTGATCAGCAATTGATTCTTAGAGATTAGATCTGAGCTAATTTATTCTTCACACAAGTACTCAAGTAAATGTGCGTCCAAGGTGTTGCTGATTTCGACGTGTCAAAACCAGCAAGGGGGAAGGAGTAGATTCACCCTTGAGTCTTTGCCTTGAAAGCTTGACATAGGGCATCTTTCTTGAATTTTTTTAAGTTAGGCCATGCCGGGAAGACAAATGTCATAACCGCAGAGAATATCAGCGCTTTAACTTGTGGCTTTTGGGTGCATTTCTTCAGACACATAGGGGAAGCGATATCTTGAGAACTTTAGTATGCATTATTTGAATCTCCAAGGGGGAAACGTTGTGAGAAGAATTATTCAAGCGTGAGAAGATACGTTGCTGATCCAGATAATGCTTACCCCAAACGATCAATCACTAAGCTTATTCTTAAAGGAGCAGTAATATTTGATGTGGTATCCTACCAATTCCGCTGTGCACTTAATTATTCTAAGCCTGTAAGAAAGCTTTGAAACTGCTCAAGAGAGGATTGCTAGTTTGGGGGGAAGCTTTGAAAGCTTCTAAATTAAGAATATGCGGCATGAATTAGGGGGAAGCTGATTCATTGCTAGTTTAGGGGGAAGCTTTGAAAGCTTCTAAATGAAGATTATGTGGCACGAATTAAGGGGAAGCTAATTCAGAAGCTTCTCCTTAACCAGAAGTGTATGAGTTACTTAGTTCGTGCCTATTACAGTATTTCTCCTACAAGGTACTACAAAGATGATTCATGTTGGAGTGCAGACTTGAAGTCAAACACCACAGAAGACGTCATCAGTATTGGAAGCTTCATGGAAGTTCTTGTTCTTAATCATTATGTACTTGTTAGGAAATTATTGTAAGTAATTTTGTATATCGTCCCGTGGGGGAAGATTGTTAGGAATTCACTTTACGTGACGACATTTACAGAATTATCATTGTTTACCATATCACCACACACAGGGACTAGTATAGTCAACATAGGATTCTTATGTAATGTGTGGTGGTATAAATACCCCTCTATGGCTTCCATAGAGGGGTTGAGTCATTTTGTATCTTCCATTTTATTCATCTTATTTTATATTTTAACTTTCTCTCACTACTCTCTCTCACTAAAATGGCTATCATGTGGTTTGACTCACCTAGACCACCGGATCATAGTTTTCGTGTATTTTTCAATTGGTATCAAAGCCATGGAGTGGTGTGTTATTTTTTGTGTTTGTTTTTTGATTTATGTTCAAAACCTTTACAAAAACTCTAGTTATCCATGCACATTCAGGAAGGAACATATAGACATATAGTACTCACTTTAACATATCTTTGTATTTACGCATAAACTAAAAAACAACACAACACCACCAAGCAACCATAATATCGGTATACATTTTTGAAAGCTTAAAGTATATAGACAGAATAAGTAAGCTCTTCGAAAGTACTCACTTTAAGTATCTGTGAACAAATACGGTACTCATTTCGGTTTGGTACCGGTTTACCCGGTACCGAAACCGGTACCGATATACCCTTCGGTTCCGGGATCGGGACTAAATATTTTGGTAGGGAAAAAATACGGTACTTCATAAACGGTGCCGGTACGGTACCAAAATGGCACCGTGCTCATCCTTACTTCTAAATGAAGATTATGTGGCACGAATTAGGGGGAAGCTAATTCAGAAGCTTCTCCTTAACCAGAAGTGTATGAGTTACTTAGTTCTTGCCTATTACAGTATTTCTCCTACAAGGTACTACAAAGATGATTCATGTTGGAGTGCAGACTTGAAGTCAAACACCACAGAAGACGTCATCAGTATTGGAAGCTTCATGGAAGTTCTTGTTCTTAATCATTATGTACTTGTTAGGAAATTATTGTAAGTAATTCTGTATATCGTCCCGTGGGGAAAGATTGTTAGGAATTCACTTTACGTGACAACATTTACAGAATTACCATTGTTTATCATATCACCACATACAGGGACTAGTATAGACAACATAGGATTCTTATGTAATGTGTGGTGGTATAAATACCCCTCTATGGCTTCCATAAAGGGGTTGAGTCTTTTGTATCTTCCATTTTTATACATCATATTTTACATTTAACCTTCTCTCTCTACTCTTTCTCACTAAAATGGCTATCATGTGGTTTGACTCACCAAGACCACCGGATCATAGTTTTCGTGTTTCTTTCAGATTCCATCCCTATCACTAAGAAAAAGGGGTTGGCCCAAAACATGAAAGAAGTTAGCTAGTTCTTCTTTGTTCATTACTTCATCTCTATTGACAATTTGACATCAAATCGTCAAAAAATTCTTCTCATTTTTTCATATCTGTTTGGTTAAATAAGAGGGACAAACAGATGAGCGCTTAACACACTTGTTTAACTTAAATTGAATATTATAGATTATTTATTGTCGAACCATAATTTTTTCACAATATATCAAACAGTGTTTTCAACAAGACTGAACCCACAACATTGGTCAGTGGCACACTTTATAATTCATTTAAATCGTTTTTGTGATTTTACTTCTAGTTTCTTATCAAAATTTTCAAGTGTGGAAATCAATTGTAACAATCAATTTCTATGCATGCGATTGTGTCAGTGGTATTGGCTAAGTTGTTAAAGGTGGGTTGGGTTTCAAGATCTGGGTTGGGTTTCAAGATCTGATTTCAAATACACAGGTTGTATGAACAGATCTGGGTTGAGTTTCAAGATCTTTATAGATCAGGTTTGTGATGTCCTTTTTTGTGTATGAGGTTTTGTTGTCGTGATCTTGATTTTAAAGGATGAAGATAATAGTGTGATATGAATGATTGTGACGTGAGTGTGTTTTATGAAAGATGGTGTTTTTGTGATATTGTACATTGTGACTCGAGTTTTATATAAAATAAATACCAATTGTACACTTTTAAATGGGGTGGGGCCCACAGAAGTCTAACGTGGCAGTTAAAACTGCTTATCAACCGGTAGCTCTTCATGGGAGTAACGCGAGTGTAGCCTTTTAAAATGTTTAGTAACTCATACAATAAACCCGTATACATGAGTAACCTATTTGTAACGAAAAAAACTTTAGTAACTTAGGTGAACATTTTCGCAAACTTTAGTAACCTTTTTGTGTATTAACCCAGGAATTTATCATGCATGATACTTCCTGAACAAATAGACAAAGTTACCTCAATTTGCTTATGGGATCCGAGGAACAAGAATTTAATTTCAGGCTTTTAGCTTCCATTTCCTTCTCATCAAACAAAAATCATACTATAAATAACAATGTTATCAGATGATCTTTATTGAGGAAATGAAAATCGTAGTTCTACATGTACGTATTATCAGTAGTAATTTCGTACCATATTGAATAGTCGATTACGTAGCATTCGAAATGGTCATATCGATTTTAGAGTAACTCCTCAAGCTCTTTGACAACACGATCCATAGAAGGTCGTAGTGTTTTGTCTTTCAACAAGCATTTATATGCAACTTCAAAAAATTTGCTGATGAAGTATGAGCTCATTTGTTCCGTCAAACACAGATCAATAATCCCCTTCATTTTATTTTCTTTGTATTACTATTGATCCGATGGGCCTGATAACATGAAGATGCCCTTGTCTTTGTTTGGATGGGGTGAACATAACATCCCACAAAGAACTTCAAATAGTACAATGCCGAAAGAATAAACATCACATTCTTTTCTCATAATACTATTATTATTGTAATCTCGATCAAAATAACCATATGTGCCACAAGCATTAGAAACGATATTGCTTCCTTCTGAACTTTCATAATTTAACTTAGACAATCCAAGATCAGCAATTTTACCTACCCACTTTTGATCAAGTAAATGTTAGCGCTTTTAATATCCCTATGGATTATGGTTTGTTTGTCTCTAGAATTGCTATGATAGTTTTGTTAATCCAGGGATGCATCTAAGTCAATATTTTAGTTCTTTCTGCCAAGTAAGACTTGTATCTCTATTCTTTATGTTGAATTTGAGTTCAAAACCTGTACAGAGCCAGGTTGTTGATCAAAAATTCACAAGTGGTTATTAATAACAGTGAAAAGAAGATAAGGTACAATTTGCCCCTACACTCACCTCCTGTTATAGAGACGAGGGGGAAGAATACAAATCCTAAAAGAACTCATAGAGTCGGCTGGAAAAACAAAAAAATAAGGAAAGAGTTTGTGTCGGGCTTAGGACTTTTTGTTGATACCCGCCAAACATCCGCCTCTTCCTATTATAGATGGCTATCTCAAAACTCAATGTAAATACTGGTTGACCACATCATACTTTAAACTAATTTGCATTCTTATTAACTAACAATTTCAACTTTAGTATCACTATTAGCCGATACCGATACACAACAGCTTCCACCACTAGAACCATCGGAACCTGGGTCAACTTCTTAAAGGAATTGGTTGCAATATCCCGATACTACATTGGTCATAATCCTGACTGCTGTCAGGGATTCCCTTTGCGATCTTGCCCTCATTTCAGCCTCAATTAAAGTTCCTTGTAGATCCGTTCAGTTGTCGACAAAGCTACATGTGTTGTATATTGTAGCGTGTTTAAGCTTCCTGCACATCGTTGTATTCATCCTACCCATACCCTGTGATAGATCTACCATTGCTTTATCGATACTCTCCCATTGCATTGTCGAAACCACAAAAACATGTACGTCTGTTTGTAGCCCACGATCAAACCTATTCCGACATACACACATTTACATAAGCTTTGTCATAGTCTTTGCAGACCACCTGTTACCTTGGCTTCCATATGCATTATACATATGACCTTTTACTTCTTCTTTTCCACATCACATTCTCATTGATGACTAACCTCTAATGACGTATGAAGTGTACACTCCAACAAAAGCTGTACACGACTTACCCATGTAAACCTGGAGTGTGACACCCTTAGTGTATTAACTACTCTGATCCCTGGACGATCTCCATACCAAGTATATTTATCTTTCCTTTATTCAAGCAAACCTGGAACCCAAATCTCAGCCTTGCATACTCAGAAAAAACCATACCATTATATAGGAAATAGATGTATGAAATACCTGGTGATACTCCCCGTAATAGCCTTCAACGTGTCACTAGACTTTTCCAACGAGACCATTGCGAGCACATAAACAAAGATCCGAGCATTCATATCTTCTTTCAATCCAACATTGCACTTGGAAATCATCCCACAAGCAACTGTATCATTGAAAGTCAATGACTCATGTGCATAAATCTTCTCCGTTGCAGTCATTGCAAAAGCAGCCTCATTATTGTCTTCTCTATACCTGAATAGTTCACGTGCTGAGTATTGATCCCTATCACGTGCTAAGTATTACTCCCTATCACGTACTAAGTATTGCTCCTATCCGTGCTAAATGATAGTATATTAAATCTTGAGTTTGTACTTTCTGTAAACTAGCTACATGATCGAAATTCCCTTGAGGTTCCACCTCAAATGCATGATCCTCCCGCGGTTCCATCTCAAGCTCAACTCCTTGCAACACCTGCACTTGCACTAAACCCGTAGATACACCAGAACCAATGAAAGTTTCCTTGTCTTCCCCACTCATTGAAACGCTATTCCTGTAAGCACTACTTTGAAGTAAGTTCATTTAGACATCCAAAGCTGATAACCGTCCTACCTTCATGATATCTAGGAATATAAACGTTGACCATTAACCCTGGTTCAAGCATCTCTTGCTTAATACTTGCGAGCCAACCAAAAACCCTACATCTCTACATGTGTTTAAGTTCCACTTCGTTGATGATGGTGACCTAGTCATATATATGTAGACATGATTGTATCCTCTGCCCAAAAATCCGTGGACATACCAGACTAAATCAGAAAACAACGTACCTTAGCCAAGAGTGTCATGTTTATTTCCTCAACCAACCCATTATGTTGTTGTATCCCTGTAACACCTAAATGTTTGACGACCCCACTCTTCATACATTGTTGTGTAGACCTTTGATTACAAGAATCAAGAATATTACTTGTCTTGATCTTCCACCTAGTTTGATATTCTCCTAATGCTTTTTTTTTCTTACCCCCACCTTCCCCCCCTTCTCCCACCCCCCCCCCCCCCCCACCCCCCCCCCCCCCCCCCCCCCCCCCCCCCCCCCCCCCCCTTCTTCCCCCCCCCCCCTCCTCCTTCCCCCACCTCCCCCCCCCATTACCCTTCAATGTATTCCTTGTCACTATCTGACTGTCTAGGGTATATACACAATTAGCCCTTCTTGTTTCTAATAGTACCACCAACGAACCCATTATAACCTTGGTCTTGCTCGACTGCATCTTCATGGTAAAACCCTCTTTTTTAAGAGTTACCCAGCGATACAAGTTTCCGCTCTTATATTCCGAACTTGACTTGACCGTTGTCCAACACTGAAACTTAACTCATCACCTAATCTGTAACTTTACCTTAAATGTCTCCGTACACGACATTCCTATGACCTTCACCACGCAAGTATATTACACCGTCATACTCCTCAAATCATAAAGTAATCTCTCTTGTATGTCTATGGTGATCTCCCTGAATCTATGATCCAATCAACAGTTGTTTCAATACTCATAGCCATCATACATCAGCATTGTTCATACCCTCAGCTCTAAGAACGGTTACTTGATCTTCATTCTGGACAAAAAACCTTGAGATTTTTTATGATTATACCTGGGATAATCCCTCTTCAAATGCTCCTCTGACTGACATATATAACACCTGAGTCTGCTGTTTCTTTCGTGTGACTTTGACCACGCACTATCTGTACTAGCTCCATTATCTCTCTTGACACATACAATCCTTCTCCGCCATCACCTATGCTTCCGTCATCTTTGATAGTTCCATAGAAATTAAGTGTTGCGAGCACGTCTTCTAGCTTCAAAGTATCTTGACCATATAGCAAAGTCTCCAAAAATTATCGTAAGATGATGGTAAAGATGTAAGTAGCCCAAGTTTTCTATCTCACACATTTCATTTTCTCTTCTTTTTTTTTACTTTTACCTTGTGTTAAGGGCTAAGCATCGGGTCAAAACCAAACCGAACCGAACCGAAAATCGACTTGGAGGAAAACATAAACCGAAAACCGAACCGAAGTGAGCCGAGCGAAACCGAAACCGAACCGAGCAAAACCGAAACCGAACCGAATAGATAAATTAGGCATATTTTTATTGGTTTTAACCCGAACCGAATCGAACGAAAACCGAGCAAAACAGAAACCAAAAACCATAAATATACAAAATCGAAAACCGAACCGAAAATGGTCGGTTCGGCTCAACTCGATTTGTCGATTAGGTTTGGTTTTCGGTTGGTTTTGCTCAGCCCGTATTTGTTTGATATTCGGCACTGTACATTCTTTTTTCCCTTAAACTCTTTTCCTTTTTCATTATGTATTTCAGTATTTGTTAACAATACTAGTTTTAATGCCCGTGCACGCACGAGGCTTAGACATTATGTTTTTCTAAATATATATCATTTTTCTTTTTTCTGTTTTATAAGTTATGTATAGAGTATTATCGAAATCTTATGAAGAGAATAGATTTATTAAATATTTTATATATTACGTAGTAGGATAATTAGTAATTTTTTTCTTTTGATTTACCTGTCTTCGGACTCGATATTGTGAGCCAACTAATTCCAGCGAAACTACCCTTTTAGGTAGCCTGGAGTCGGCTCAAGTGAACCTCCGAGGCCACAAAGGGATTAATTTTCTCCTCGTTATATTCGAACCATTGACTTCCACTTTAGAAAACATGTCAATGAAATAAATACTTTTTCAGAAATTCAATTGTTAGAATTTTAGTACGTATTAAACCAAAAGAAAAGAAATGTAATTTCTTCCAACCCATCAATGAATAGTTAGAAAACCTTTTTTTCTTTATTTACGATAATTTATGTGCTTCAGTGTTTTTCTCTTTGGTTGTACAACATGATTTTATGCCGACAATGAAAAATTCACTAAAAAGTCTTCGGGTATATTTGGAATGTGATTAAATAATGTTAAATCTTTGTTGGAAGTAAAAATTGTTTGCATTTGTTGTATTTTAAAATATAAAGCCTAGGGTATAAAGTTTAAAGGGTTATTTGTTTATTTTTATAGTTATAATAAAATTTATAAATTTACACTTAACTCCATATAATTTATTAAAAAATAAACCAATAAAGTTTTCTTAATTACCTCATCTTTTTTCAAGTTTTTGTTTTCACAAATTTGACACATATATTTTTATGGGATTTTTTTCTCCATCAAATTTCTCCACCAATGTTTTTATAATTTTGACCAAATTTATTCAATTTTGATTTTTTATTGACCAATCAGATCGCACGATTTTACCTACGTGGCAAAATCAAGCGTTCTGATTGGTTCAATTTTTTAATTCATAAAATTCAATTTGATAGAAAACTCCGAAATGATGTAATTCTTTTATTATATAAAAGATACATAGATGAAAGCAAAATGAATCAACAAACTAACTCACTACTACGTACTCTTTAATGGCCATTCTGAGCTCTTCCTACCTTACATTATTCTTTGTAATTTTGGAGACTCCTTAGCTGATACTGGAAATCTAAAACGACTTGCCAGAACGCCAGAAGAGCATTCGCTCCATTTCTTTTACCCTCTTATGGTGAAAGCTTCTTTCATATGCCCACCAGTCGTTGCTCCAGTTACCGGTGATGGAGTAAGTGTCGGCGGAGGCGAAGGTAGATCTGATTCTGGTCGTGGTGCTGGTGGTGAAGAGGACGGTGAATGTGACGGTGCGAGTGGGGGTGAGTCGTCGAAACTGAGCTGCGGCACCGGTGTCGGAGAGTGGGCGGCGAAGGAGAGAGTGAAGAGGAGGCTCAGGATGAAGATGGTTTTGATGATGATTGGTATTTTTGTAGATCTTAATGATGATTTTTATTCTTTCGATGATGTTTGATATCGTTGAAAATCGAGTGGAGATCAGATGTGAACAAAATCGAGTGGAGATCTAACTGGGAGTTAAGATCGTTTTTTATGTCTGCAAACTACTAGAATTTATGTTGATGTTTAAATCATGGATCCATAATATACATTGATAAGAAAAATTGAAATGGATAAGAACAAAGTTACTTTAGTGGATAAAAACAATTAAAAAAGAACAGTGATAAAAATATTTTTGTGTTTTTTCCTTTTTATTAATTAATAAAAAAAATTAAAAAATTAGTTACATAAATGGTCCATGTGGCTTATTTGGACGTGAAATAACTATTATGCCCCTGACGCTAACGAAATTTTGAATGGACAACTACAGAGACGATATGTGTAATTTTTGAACTTTTAGGATGAAACCTGCAATTTTGAGACAACCACAAAGACGATCTATGTAATTAACTCAAAAGAATATAATGTTGAAACTGAAAATAAGTTAATGTACATAATAATGGTAAAAGAGAGTATAATTCATAGTTGGAAAAAAGTAAAACCAATAAACCAAATTTTCAAGCGTCTTCATCATCAATTGATATCCTATCTATCTAATACTAGTTGCAAAGCCCGCCCGATGGGCGGGCTTGCCTTGTGAGTATCCAAGGAATAATTAAAGTAACGGTTAATCAATTACAAAAATCATAAAATATTTATAGAGTAAATTAAGAACAAAAAAGAAATGTATGGTAATCCGATATGAGAAAATAAAAATGAATAAAGTATCTGTCATTATAAAGTATACAAAAAAGAGTACATGATATGCAATGTGAAAATTAACACGAATGCATATTTCTTTTTAGAAGAATCATAACTACAAATGTATTATATGATTGTTGGCGAGGAAATGATTACATGATATGCGATGTGAAAACTAAGACCATGGGGAAAAATTTAATAAGGTTCGTAAATGAACACCTTAGTGCATACAAAGGTGTTTTTTAATTATGGAAGTCATTTCTCTTAGGCGTACATGTGAAATTAGATAACAATTTATGTCCAAAAAACAATCAAAACAATGTCAAGAATTTAAAATCAAACTTAAGGTCGAGAAGATAAAAAAATACAAAAGCATGTCATTATTGCTTAACCAACCATGACAAATAAATGTTGCCTATTAAAATCATCTCAAGTAGTTCTTAGCATTGCATTATAAACTCTACTAATCAAAATTTGTTATTCACTTTTCAACTTGTGGAAACTATAGTTTATCTCCATAAGTGCAATTGCTACCCTAAAATAATACTCCCTTCGTCTTAAAATTATCGTTCACAGACAAAAAACACACAGTTTAAGAAAAACATCATCATTATAACTTTCGCTTTCTTACTTTTTGTAGAATGTCAATTTTACCTTTAACTAATTAATTTAAAATTGCTTTAATGTTTGTAATAATAACCTTAAGTGAAGGTAATAATATGGTAAACTCGAACTAAATTCTCGATCTATTTTTAGAAGTTGACTATTATTTTAAAACAACTTAAAATGAAATAATGAACAATAATTTTGGGACAGAGATAGTGCATTAATTGTTCTATCACCCAAACTAATTTTTCTATTTCAATGTTGCACACAAATTTCTTCTAAATAGTAATAATACTAATAATATTCGTCACTTATTGTATTTCACTTTAATGTTCAAATGATGATTATTTGTATAAAGTTCAAATGATATTATTTAGTAATTATACATTTTTTATTGTCATTCGCTTCTATTTGACGATATCTCACAAATTTTGTTGGTCACTTTTAAATACATTCATTATAAAACTCTTGTTCGTCACTTTTAAATACATTCGTTATAAAACTCTGACACGAATAAACAAAAAAAAACTTGAGACCCAATTTTAAGAAAGTTAATGTTACTAAAGTTAGATTTTGTAACCATGTATTAGATGCAGTGATGAGAAAGCTAACATGTGAGAAAATACTTAACTTTGTGTTGATTATTTTCTATGAACCATTTGTTATAGTTGGCTCTTGAGCATAATGCAACCAACATCCTTGAATTTATATATATAGCGTACATAAATGTCTTTTTGGTATAAAAACCTAAAGGGGTTATATAAGCTTTGTACTTTTGAACAAATAATTAAAGTAACCCATTGATGGATTGTGAGCCTTGATCATAGAATGTTATTGCAAAACGTATACATATAGTCGATTAGAAATCAAAACTATACGCAGAATCTTCATTGCAAAAAAAATTGAACACATTTTTAAAGAATCTGCAATAGCTCAACCTATTTAAAAGGGGAACACTTAATACTATAGTTATAGAAAGAACCAACAATGATTTTGCTTTATTCAAAACATAGACCACACCGTTTCAAGAATACACAAGGTTGAACTAGAATCAAGCCAAATAAACCAACTAAGCCTTATATTTTACTTATCAGACGTCTTTGTGAAATCAAACATCTAGAACTTGATATGGCCTTTTCCTATTCACTATCTTCACTGTCCAAGATCTTGGTTTGCTTCTTGAATCTATGATTTGTTTGAAGGTGCCTTGTTCATCCTCGTTGTTGGAAACAAGAAAAGTATCGGTCACTTCCAAGTTGTAATAGTCTTAGCCCATAGTTTGTTATATGATTAGTCTAGTAAGCTAGTCTGGCCCAAGGCCCATGGAAAGCCCGTTAAGGCCCATGGCCGGCCATGTATGTAGTTTATATACCCTCTCCATGCCTTGGAGAGGGTGGTTGGTTGTTTCATTTCTCATTTCACACACATAATAATATTATCATCTTTCTCTCTCTAGAAACTTTCCAACCCACTTCTCTCTCTAGTTCTTGCATAACATTAAAGATTACTAGTATTCTTCACGTGTCGATTCCAAGATCTATACCATCACACCGGTCATCAGAGGTTTATATACACCGTTTGTTTACGGTGGTTTTCTTGAGAAGGCTTGTTGTTGCATTTGGGTATGTTCATGTATCTATTGCTTTTATCTTACTTTTATGAATGTGGATTGAATTGTTCATCATATTAGGGTTTAATTAATTGTTGATGATATTAGGGTTTAATAAGTGATGATATTAGGGTCTAATTAATTGTTGATGATATTGTTTTTGGCTAAATTGCGCTCCATTATTTGTTCTTTTCTTTTGAGTGCTTATTCAGTTGGTGCATGCATTCTGATTGATTAGTTGTTGTTTTGTTTCTGCGCGACTTTACCTATCGATGATCGGTTAAACCCACACAGATTGCAGAACATGTAAAAAAATCTGATAGTATGTGTTTGGTTGGATTTTGGGCAGGTTTGGTCGAGGCTGAGAGCTTGATGCCGAATGGTGTTTTGCTTGGCTTATGAACACAAATCGGCTGGCTTATGCTCTTTCGATGCCGCCGCTCCTTTTGTTGCCGCTATCCATAGCGTGCGATAATGGTTGCAGGTGCGTGACGATGGTGACGGGCTCATAGGCTACAAGATAAGCTGACACACAGTATATTATATTATACTATTCAATTAAAAGGCAGTCGTCGCATTATTGTGAGCCTTTTCTATGGACACTATGATATAAACAATAGGCGATGATGATGATTTTCTACTGTTGTGTTTTTTGTGAGCCACGGTTTACAAACACCTGTATTTTGGCGAGGTAACCACAGCTAGACTGTGGTTGCAGCCATGGACGGTGTTTCGTATGGTTCCCACACTAGCGGATCTGAGCCTCATAAGT
Source organism: Tanacetum coccineum (assembly GCA_026074375.1). Taxonomy (NCBI): domain Eukaryota; kingdom Viridiplantae; phylum Streptophyta; class Magnoliopsida; order Asterales; family Asteraceae; genus Tanacetum; species Tanacetum coccineum. The sequence continues at coordinate 23,236 of BQNB010091773.1, forward strand.
TTGTAACTTGAATAAACACGTGAAGCTGCTTACACCAAATTAGTTCTGAAAAGCATGGTTATTGCAATGCATTCTATCTAAAAGCGTAACCATTTGCGGTTTAGCGAGGCAACATACTGACGTGAGAAGGTTGGTGTAATGGAGGTGAAAAGATGAGAGGATATTCGGTTATACATGGGTTACTTTACAAATGAAAGAAGCTATTGTCGATTTGATGTTGGGCTACACGAGGCAATGATGAGTTTAGGGGTAGGGAAGCTTAAAGACGAGGTCATCTGCACCTGGCATGCAACTTACGGAATGCCGCCATGGCATACGTTTCTTCGCTGTCGCTACTATCTGACCTATACGTTGGCGTTTATCTCTTCCAGCCCAACGCAGGTCGAGTCGACTCTGCAAAGGATCCAGGTACATTAACATGTTTGATACCGCACGTCAGGTATCTTTTTCCGTTGAAACAATGTACACTCTTGATTAAAAGTTTATTGCATATATAATTTATGTATGGCACAACCGTAAGCGAAAACCATTATATTAATAGAGGAATCGTTGTTTCGAGCATATTTATTAACATTCTCGGGATGACCCAGGTTACCCAGCTCCGTTCTTTTTCTCAACTCATATCACGTTGGGGGATTCGTGTCTCCCCTACCAAACTACACACATAGTGTGTATATCCCTCTTTTGTTCTCTGTATCATTCCTCCACCGTTCCTAGAGATTAACATCGACTAATTGTGATGTGGTTTCACGTGTCAATTCCAAGATCCTATACCATCACACCGGTCTTCGAGGTTATTATATAACACCCGTTTGTTACGGGGGTTATTCTTGAGAAGGCCAGTTTTGCTTTGGGTATGTCATTTATGCTATTGCCTTTTATCTTACTTTTATGAATGTGGATTGAATTGTTGATTATATTAGTGGTTTAATTAATTGTTGTGATATAGGTTAATAATTGATGATATTAGGGTCTAATTAATTGTTGAATGATATTGTTTTTGGCTGAATGTGCTCCATTCTTTGTATGTTTTCTTATGAGTGCATAATTCAGTTGGTGCATGCATTTTCCATGATTAGTTGTTTGTTTTGTTTCTGCGCGGACACTTTACCTATCGATGATCCAGGTAAAAACACATGAGATTGCAGAACATGTATAAAAATATGATAGTTTGTGTTTGTTGATTTTGGGCAGGATTTGCCGAGGCTGAAGTTTAATGCCGAATGGTGTTTTTTCTATCTTATGAACAAATCTCTGCTGTATGCACTTTCGATGCCGCCGCTCCTTCGTTGCGCTAACATCGGCGTGTGACGATGGTTGCAGGTGTGTGATGCTGGTGACAGGCTCATAGTCTACAAGATAAGCCGGCACAAAGTATATTATATTATACTATTTAACTAAAAGGCACTCAACGCGTTATTGTGAGCCTTTTCTATGGACACTATGATATAAACAATATGCGATGATGACGAATTTCTATTGTTGTGTTTTTGTGAGCCACGGTTTACAAACACCTTTATCTTGGCGAGGTAACCACAACTAGACTGTGGTTGCAGCTACGGACGATGTTTCGTGTTGTTCCCAAACTAGCGAATCTGAGCTCATAAGTTTGTAACTTGAATAAACATGTGAAACTGCTTATACCAAATTAGTTCTGAAAAGCATGATTATGCAAGGCAATGTACTCAGGTGAGAGGGTTGGTATAATGGAGATGAAAAGATGAGAGGATGATCGGTTATACATGGGTTACTTTACAAACTGAAACAGCTATTGTCGATTTGATGTTGGGCTACACGAGGCAATGATGAGTTTAGGGGTGGGGAAGCTTAAAGACGAGGTCATCTGCACCTTGGCACGGTGACTTACAGAAGTTGTAGCCATGGCGGACGTTCTTCGCTTCGCTACTCTTCTGAGCCTTGGCGTTTTGTCTCTTTCAGCCCAACCCAGGTCGAGTCGACTCTGGCAATGGGATCAGGTACATGAACATGTTTGATGCACATGTCAGGTTACTCTTCTTTCCCTTTGAAATAATGTATACGTCTTCATTAAAATCAATCACATTTATAATTTTATGACATCAACCGTAGCGAAAACTCATTAAATGAATGCAGTGCAAATAAATCAACGTGTTGATCATGCATAACAGAATGAACTATGCTCAACAGCCAAATTTAGTAATTGTTATAATAGCATTTTTTTTATTGATATACTTAGTAGTTCTCCATCTAAAACCCAAATTTTTGGTACACATATGTCATTGGCTTTGGTGATTAATTGATCACAAATAAAGAGTTGTCAGAAAATGAAAATATCAAATGGGTCCAAATCATTATATTTAAAAAAGTATGAAATTATTACAGATATGGAAATATGGCCTGGGTATCATGGTTCTATACACATTGCTTTTTAAGTAAATCGACCTTACCGACAACCCATTTGAATGAATATACTTTTTTATAAAAGGTTACCCGTTTGGATTGCTACTCAACCTGCTCTACCCTCCCATTTTGCCACTTTTGAGATAAACTCACGGAACCAACTTTTACTTTGCGATTTGGGTAAATTATTTGTGGCTGTGCATAATACTTAATTATCTGTTTTGAAGGTTCTTGCTCGAAACGCGCCTCATGGTTTAAGCTATTCTGTATCAGATAATGTAAACACATTCTTCAAAAAGAGCCACCCTTGTCACTACCTATGTCACCAGGTAGTGTTGTCCGCGTTCAATGATACTGCCCGTTATCCTGACCAAGAAGGCGACAACAAGAAGGGTATGTGATTTTATTTGGGTGTGTTGCTCATAAAACTGGTACGCTGTATTAAATTGTTCAGTTGAATTAGGTGCTTTTGTTGAGTTCATCAAGATATGTGCCTATTTTTAGTGTTTTGGTGATTTTGGGCTTATACACATCAAGGTCTTTTAGCATTGTTCATGATGGTTTGTTAATTAAGTTGCAATTTACAAGTGCTTAGGTGGTTAGTTTAAGCTGATTATGTAACATATTATATAAAAGGTATTAGATATGAACTGTAATAATATGTGCTTAGAGGTAGCCACAAGTAGGATTTAAACTCTTACGCCAATGACAAATCAATCTTAATCGACAATAGGGGACGCAAAAAAACATTTCCACAACTAGCTGCATACAAGAATCAAATGCAAACTTTGACATGAATTTTGAAAAAATCAATTGACAACGAGAAAAAATGTTTAATCAAATTCTGGCCAGAAAGACTGATTATAACAAGCCAATGCACCCGTTGACAAAAAAAAATTACATTACAGATGTCGCATATACATTCTGATAATATTTTAGCTTCTAATCGTATATCCACTGCAACATATATTTGCAAAGCACATTAAATGTTAATCAAACGTATATATCATAGGACATACATTAATATTATAGTTATTTTTATTGTGCTCAGCTTCTAAAGGGGTGTTTGTTTCGACTTATATTTCCTATAACATTAAAGTTTGGTTTTGAAATGTAATATGATAAAATATACTAAAATCATAAAATTAATGGTACTTTCTTTTATATAGTTTT